>MU223704.1:487981-500471 GCA_018584345.1 Thuja plicata | reverse complement strand
AAATGTTTTGTCAGAAACTAGAACAGAGTATTTAAAATTATACAAAATAAAGGCAATAATTTGGCCTTATCATCTGCCCCTTGGTTAATCAAATGCTTGTCCTCAAGCATTGCATCTTCTGGCAATTAACCTAAAGTCACCAACTTCAGTTCTTCCTCGCCTTTGGATTTTGAAGGAGTAGTAGAATCCTCTTATTCTTTCCCAAACTTCCCTTCTATGATCCTCTTGTAGCCTGTCAAGTTTGGCAGTGTTGATGTCATACAAGGGCCAAAGGAGCATGGGCGGCTGCATGTGAGCGGACACTAGAGCTTCTGCCTGATTTGCCTACCCAACCCTATGTATTTTGGTGCTTGGTGTATAGCTGCTTCAAGGTTAATTAGGCTATGTGGTTCTGACCTTTTGAATGCCTTTGATAATCTTCCCCATCTACTTCTGGCATCGGTTAAGGCTCTTTGGAAGACAAAATAAGACATGATATCATATTCTGCATACACATCTAATCTGAGTTTAAAATTTTTTATCTCTGATTTCCTTTTTAATATTCCCATATGTCAGTCTGAACCAATCCCTTAGGAATACTTCTGGTTGACTGCTTTCTGCCCTTAATGGTAGGGGTTCCATTTTCTCAAGTTCTCTGTAATTCTCCAATTGTCTATCATAGTTAGCCTCGTTGTGCATCCAAGACATCAGGGCCCTTAGGTGTATATCCCCTATGTAAGGTAGGGGGTTCCATTCAGTCTCTGTAGGGATGATGAAATTATGCACATATAACTCACATAGTAGGTTTTGTTGCCAAGATGGAAGTGTGTGGTATAAACCATAGAATTCCTGGGCTGATTTGAACTTTGCATTTACATCTTTGAGGGTCATCATCAACTGAAATAGGAGGAATTGTTCTTTTAGACAGATGGTATAGACCCTAGGTGGAGGTCTACAAGAAATTATCTGGTCAGTCAGTTTAAGGACATGTTCCATTCTCTGTTTCTGTCTTGCCAACTAATCTTTTAATTCTGCAATTTCCTCTCCTTGTTCTGCTATTACTTTCTGCAATTTATTTTTCTCTTCTCCATATAGAGTTCTTGTCAGCACATGCTTATTATATAACTGGAAGAGAAGCATTTGTAGAGTAATTGGACCTCTATTTTCATCTTGGTTATTCTTCTTCCTTTGTTCTCTCCATAACTACTCTAAGAATTTTATTAACCAAGTTCGCTTATAGGAAACTAAAGCATTTCTTGTGCAAGCTAGATGGTGAGTTATAGGGGTTTCTTTCTCATGGGTTGGAACATCCTGATGACTAACTCCTGGGTCATTTTGACATATATTTGGCTCAGATTCACACTCCTCATCCAGATTTTAAGGAATGTCTGGGATCTCAAACTGGCTAGGAGAATCATCCGAAATAATATGAATAGGAATTTCCTCCTCAAATTGTTTGGGGGAAGCAGTCTGACTTTCAGTGGGTGCTTTGGGAATCTGCCCTCTCATCCTAGAACTTCTTCTTACAGGGATTTCCTCAACTTCTATGGCATTTTTCTTACTAACCCTTTTTTTTTTCTCTGCTACAGGAGTAGTGGCTGCAGGAATAGTGGTTGCGGGAACTGACTTCATTTTCTTCTTTCTTGAGACTTGAGGGTTTCGTGGCTCAGCTGCAAGAACTGAAGTTTCTCCTACTAACTTATGTTTTCCTTTTGTTCGGGTGGCAGTAGGTATATTGCTCATGTGAGTGGGTAAAGGCACATTTTCTTGTAAATTTTTGGTTTCTGCCCCTTGGGTACTTTGCTCGGCAACTAGGTCAGGGGAAATTGCATTATCTTGGATAATTTGCACATTAGGGGAAATTTGAGGCTACAGAGTTTTATGATGGACAAACTCTGCCCATGCCATAGGGGAGGCATCCCTAAGGGATCTTTCTATGAGTAATTTAATCAGGGCATGGTGAGTAACATAGTTGTCTTTCCCTTTCTGGGTTTCTTTGGCACTAATGCACAACATATTAAACAAAAAATTGGGTGCATTCATTGGGATATTATGTCATACATAACTAAGTAGCTTAAAATGATGTGCATGAAAATTAGAGAATCATCCTTCACAAGTGAAATACCTGATAATGTGCATAGCCAACTCCTGATATGGTGGAGGAATGAACATCCTTTTGCATCCCTGTTTAGTGATTTCCAATGGAGGGTCTCCTGGTAGGGTGAACTGAGCCCTAGCTGACCTGGCATCATGCGCATTAGGGTAGTGTTCCCTTGCTGCTGGAAAACTGGTTACTTCTGCTATTCACTCCTCTATTGCAATAATTTTCAACCCCCATACCGTCGCTTGGCCTTCATCAAATGTGTTTGCAAATTCTGCTGCTGCTTCCTCATCAAACTCCATCAATTTAAAGAAATATCCCAGCCATCTGCAGGAATTAAATCTTCTTACGGCCTCAACATCAGATAGTAAAATACCACAAACCACTGGTTCATGCCGCTGCAATTGGCCCCCGATTTGTGCTTACCAAATTCAACCTCTGCTTTGTTCTTGATAATTACCTTCTTCTCTTTTGAATTTTAGACTACCTCTTGTAAAACCACAGACCCTCTTTCACATTCTTCTGGTATTCTTGATATGAACAATAATAATGTACTTTAACAGAATGAATCATAGATATTCATGCAAGAGTGAGAGTTATGTCATGGTTTTAATACTGGGTCACATCTAGTCTGACAGGTAGGGGTTTATTCAGAATAAAGGTATGACATTTGACACTTGTGTGATGCGACAACTGGATTTTAATTAAGACAATGCCAAAGTACAGATTTGTGGATCTTAACAAGTAAATAGAAATGACATTTTAAGAATTGGCACACTTCCCTGCCCCCTATGAAATATTGACAAGTGTCCTCACTTGTCAGACTTGGAAGAAGGTATGGAACTGGATTAAGGCGGCAACGATACATTTATTGCAGTATTTGATATAACCAACAAAATATATGCGCTAAAAGTGGAAATAAATTTGAAAAGATCATACCTGTTAATTGATCATCGCACGTTCCAGGAAAGATTGGCGAGAGTGGAATGATGACATCGACGGTCGGCATGCGTCAACACATGATCTTTTTATTGAAAGCATAGAAATATGATGACATTGAAGGTGGGTGGATGGAAGATTAAGAAATGAAATGGGTTGAAAAAGAAGAATGTAGAAAATGAATGGAGAATTTGAACTTTATGTAAACATAAAGTTTTATTATGGTCATGCTTTGAAGGAATTCTTATTGAAGAGCTGCAGGAAGAAGGTTGACGCCCTCTACTGTAGGAAGTGTTACCTGTTGATCCTTTAAAATTGGCTGGTTGAATTGCTACAAGAAGCCTTCTTTCATCTGTGGCTGGTGATACAATTTTAGCCTATGTCCATTGACTAGTAGCTTGAAGTGTACAGGGTCAATTATGGTCAACTGGACTACTCCATTTGTAAATACATGGCTTATTTCATATGGACCCAGCCATCATGTCTACAGCTTGCCTGATATCTCTTGGAATCATGAATCATATAACAATGCCCAATCTCCAACTTTGAATTGCTTACTCTTAATATGGGTATCATGCCACTATTTTCTTTGCTTTTGGACAATTTCTGTGCACTGCAGGGCAGACTTGCACATTTCATCCAAAGAATTGAGATGTATCAAGTGCTCTCTGTGTTCTGCAGGAAGAACAATATTTAACTCCAATGTTTTTCTTAATGTCTTGTGTTCAAACTCAATCGGTAGCATTGCTATTTTACCATATAATAGTTTGAATGGAGTGAACCCTATGGTGGTCTTCCATGTTGTTCTATACACCTAGATGGCTTCTGATAGTCTACTGCTCCAATCTCGGTGATGAAAATGAACTATCTTTGTTAAGATTGCTTCTATTTCTCAATTTGTTACTTTTGCTTGTCCATTGGCTTGGGGGTAATAGGGTCTTGATTTCCAATGTCTGATATTATATTCCTTCATGAGCTCTGTTATCAGATTGGAAGTAAATTTTGTACCTTGATTAGTAACAAGTTCTCTTGGCATGCCATATCTAGTAAAAATTTCTTCATACAAAAATTTAGCAACTTTATGATCTCTGGCATGCTTCATTGCTCTGACTTCGACCCATTTGGTCAGGTAATCTGTGCACACCATAATGTATGAATTCCCATTGGATGGAGGGTCTATTGGGACAATAAAGTCCATGCCCCATTTATCAAATGGTGTTACCACCACCTGTGGGTTGAAGGGCATTTCATCTGATCTTGTTGGTCGGCCCATTCTTTGACATTTGTCACACTTCCTTATATAACTTGCTGCATCTTTGTGAAGTGTAGGCCAGTACTAGCCAGTTGTTAAAATCTTTTGTGTTTTTCTTTTGGCTACAAAGTGCCCTCCACATGGTTCATTATGACATGCATGTAGAATGTCATATGTCTCATCTTCTCTCACACATCTCCTCATGACTTTGTCAGGTCTAGTGTAAAATAATGTGGTATCAGTCCAAGAGAAATGGAAGCTTTTCTCTACAAGTAGCTTCTTATCCTTATAAGAGAAATGTGTTGGCATTTTGTTAGCTGCTAGGTAATTAGCTATATCAGCATACCATGGATTTTGGATAGCAATATGAAATAAATGTTCATCTAGAAATGTATCATCTATCAAAGTGGTATCTTCTTCAGCAAAATGAATTTTGGATAGATTATCAGCTACCACATTTTCTTTCCCTAGCTTTTCAATGATTGTTATATCAAATTCCTGCAAAAGAAGAAGCCATCTTGCTAACCTGCCTATGATGGCATGTTTGTTCATGAGATACTTAATTGTTGCATGGTCAGTATGAACAAAGATAGGATAACCAGTCACATAATGGAGGAATTTGTTCAGAGCATAAACTACTGCTAGCAATTCTTTTTCAGTCACTGTATAGTTTAACTATGGTCCATGTAGACTCTTACTGATATAATAGATTGCATTTTCAAGGTTTTTAGACTTTTTTCCTAAGACAACACCTACAACATAGTCTGAAGCATCTATATGTATGTGAAATGACAAAGTCCAGTTAGGACCCCTAAGTACTAGTGCAGTTGTCAAAAGTGACTTGAGTTGTAGGAAGGATTCATCACATTCTTTTGTCCAAGAAAAATTAGCTTCTTTGGTAAGTAAGTTGTACATAGGACTAGCTATTTGACTAAAGTTCTAGATAAACCTCCTATAATAGCTAGCGTGACCTAGGAAAGATTTGAATTCTTTTTTCTTAGTAGGAATAGGGAGTGTGAGAATTACCTCTATCTTCATAGGGTCTACCTGGATTCTAGCTTCGGAGATAAAATGTCCCAACACCACTCCTTCCTGCATCATCAGAAAACACTTTTCACTATTGAGAGATAGGTTATGTTCCTCACATATGATTAGTACTTTCTCCAAGTTCTTCAGATCTTCTTCAAATGTGACACTGAATGTAGTGAAGTCATCCATGTAGATTTCCATGCAATCATGTGATATATCATCAAAGATGCTGATCACAACTCTTTGAAAGGTAGCAGGTGCATTGCATAATCCAAATGGTAATACTAAATAGACATATGTGCCCCAAGGGCATGTGAACATGGTCTTTTCTTGATCTTCGGGGGAAATGCTTATCTGATTGTAACCACTGTATCCATCTAGAAAGGAAAAATATTTATTTCCAGCCAAATTATCCAAGACCTGGTCAATAAAAGGTAAAGGAAAGTGGTCCTTCTTTGTAGCATTATTTAATTCCCTGTAATCCACACATATCCACCACTTACCTCCTTTCTTAGGTACAATTACCAATGGTGATACCCACTTTCTATCAGAGATTGGATAGATGAATCCAGCATCTAACAAATTTTGTAACTCAGTTTTAACTATTTATCTTAGTGCTGGATTTATTCTCCTCTGTGGTTGATGAAGTGGCAAGCTTCCATCACTGATGTAGATTCTGTGGGTGTAGAGTTTTGGGTTTAGTCCCTCCATATCCCCATAATCTCATGCAATGGATTTTTCATGTTGACTAAGGAGCTTGGTTAACAATACCAACTGTGATTGGGACAGCTTGTTGTTTACATGCAGGTTATGACCAGAGGAAAGTTCGACTATTGTTGTTAGCTCTACCATTAACACTTCAGGCACTGAAATTCTTGCTATTTCACTTGTGAGTATTTGATCAATCATTTTAGGGGTTGCTGGAGATATACAGTCCTCATAGGTACATAGCTATAAAATAGAACTTTTTGAAACATCTTTAGCCACAATACATTCATTGGTAAGAATGCTCTATATCACATCGTCTTCCTCTTGCATCTTTAGAAAAGATTGCCTATGCAACATCATGAGCTGGGCTACTGAATTCAGCTCTTCCTCCTCATCTCCTAAGTCTGGCCAAATAGGTTCTCCCAAGTCTGGCTGGGGTTGGGAAGGAGGATATAAGGCTAGCTTCCTTATGGCTTGACCATTTGAAATTGTTATACTGCCTGATCTGCAATTAATTTTGGCATTAGTGGTGGCTAACCAGAGTCTTCCCAAGATTACAAGATAGCCAGCAAAGTTTACTTTAGGTGATAGGATAAGAAAATCAATAGGATACTCCCATGAATCTAAGGTTACTATCACATCTTCTTTGAGACCCTCTGGAGTAACAGTTGAACTATTAGCAAGTTGTAACATTGTGGTTGTTGTTCTTAAGTCTTTTATGCTTAGCCTATGCATTGTATCTTTAGTCATCACATTTATTGCTACTCCCAAATCAACTAGAGCATTTTTCACAGTCTATCCATTTATTATCAGGTCAACTACTGGACTGCCTAGATCTGAATACTTTGGTATTACCACCTTTCCTAACATGATATCTGCTAATTTCCTTACAACATGTACTGTTTGAGGGTCTTTCTTCTTCCATCCTGGCTTTTTAAGGCATGCTTCCTTAATAACCTTTCCATAAAGAGGTATATCTTTGATAGCTTGGAACAGAGGGATTTGAATGTTCATATTTTTCAGCTGCTCAATAATATCAAATGTTTCTTCCTCTTGGGGTATAGGTTTTTCTTTGTTTATCCTATGTGGAAAGGGTGGATTTGAAGTGTGGACAGTAGTTCTGCTGGGTATATCAGTCGGCTGGCTGGTATTTGGCAGTGCTGCAGGAGTGTTTGCAACTTCCATGATAATAGGATATTTAGGTGTAGGTAGTGTGGTACCAGACCTCAAATGGATATCAACTATCTCTAATGAATAAGTAGGGCACTACTGAGTGTCAGTAGTGTACGTTTGTTGTTGCTGCTGTTTGTTGTTTGGATTTGGTTGTGGTTGAGCAGGCAATTGGGTTGGCTTTGGATTAGCATTAGTTGCTGCAGGAGGTGGCATTATTGCAAGTGGTTGCACTGGAGGTGGTAATTGTGGACAACTAGAATTTTGGTTAGGCCACTATGGAGGCCCCCTCCATTGATTAGTTTGCTGCCAATTTCCTTGCGGTGGTTGCCATTGATTCTGTTGATTAGGCCACTGGTTATTTTGTTGATTTTGCCATTGGTTATTTTTCTGATTTGGCCACTGATTATTTTGCGAGTTTTTCCATTGGCTATTTTTCTAGTTACGCCATTGGTTATTCTGCTAGTTTGGCCATTGGTTATTCTGCTGGTTTGGCCACTAGTTATTCTGCTGGTTTGGCCACTGAGGTTGAGAGTACTAAGAAGTGTTCTAATAATTTTGGTTTTGCCACTGATTATTGTTAAAATTTGAAAATTGTAGAGGATCTTGTGGCATACCTTGTCATGAAGCCCATCGTCAACGTTGAGCAACGAAGAACACTTGGTCATTGTCTCCTTCTATCTTCATGTAGATAGTTGGCAAATGCTGATTTTCCAAGTTTGCTACCAGCTTACATCCGCAGTCTTTCTTTTGTTTGCAGTAGTGTGGACAGTACTCAGCCAATTGTGATTTAGCTTATGCATGCTTCTTCTTGGCAATCATTGTGTCAAGATGTGTAGCTACATCATTTATAATATCTTGCTTGAAATCCGTGAGCACATTAGATATCTCCAGCTTTGAAATGCCTGAACCAATCCCTTTTGTGACTGTGGGCTGGTATCCTCTACCTTTCTTCATAGTTGACCTTGAGTAGTTGAGACAAATTTTCTTGAGGTCATCCCAAGAGGATTGGGATATATCTCCACCAGCCATCAAGTCTAATGCTTCCAGACAGTTGTCGTTTACCCCTCTCAAGAAGACTAGTTTTTTTGAATCCTCTGCCAATACATGCTGGGGATTCTTCTGCATTGTGTAAAAGAAACATGAAACATAATCCTCCAATGTTTCATCTTCCTTTTCAGACATCCTAAAGATAACATCTCCTTTTGGGTCACTGCCTTTGCAATAATCTTTATATTTCTGCAGAAACAACGTCTGTATCTCATCCCAGGTACCTGCTGCATTGGCTCCTAAGCCCATGAACCATCGTAATGCTGACTCTTTCAGTGTTGCAGGAAACAACTTGAGCTTATGGGCATCAATATTATAGTCGAAGCTTCGACAGAGTATGTCAAACTCAAACAAGAAAGTGTCAAGATCCTCCGTTATAAGACCATAAAACTTCAGAAGAGCAGCTATGGGTATATTTTTTAGACTATCATTGTTTATAAGGCTTGGGAGAGGAAATGGGAAAGTAGGGTGTGCCATTACTGGAGGTATTTGATTATGGGGTTACTGCTAGAAAGGAGCATTAGCTACTGGGTTGTTAACAATAGGTGGATTTGAGCCGGAATTATCTAGAAAGCTGGCCAAGATTTCTGCAAAAGGTCGAAAGCTGCTTATATCAAGTGGTTCTGCTCTGGAGGAAGATGCTATAGGAAAGTTGGGGCTTGCGTCTTCAAAGGGTAACTCAACTTCTTCAATTTCCTTGTTCAAATTAGCAGACTTTACTCAGAGAAATCTGCCATATTCATCTTGTTTCCTTTCTCTTCGATGCATGCAATTGAATTCTTCATGCTTGTGAATCAATTTTTAGGGATACAAATCTAAAAACTAATCTAGGAATGAAAAAATGTCTCAAAAATGTTCCTAGCTTGACACCATCCTCGGCAACGGCGCCAAAAATGAATCGCCTCACAGTAGGTGTGGAATAATCATGCTCAAGGCCTTTCTTAGGAATGGTTTATTCAATCTAAGGACTACTTCTCCCGTTATGAGGTACATTTAACTTGTCAACCTAGGGACATATACTTGAAATGGTCGGCATGATATGTGCACTAGGTTCCTTAAGGAGTCATTCTGCTTATGCTACAGGAAGGTAAAAATGCATAAAAGAAACCTACACTAGTGCTGCAGGAAAAGAATATAGTTATCTCCTTACTGAAATGAATGCTAGAAATTGCAAACTCTACTTAAACCTATACTTTATCCTAGAACATCCATTATAACTATTCTTGCAGATGCTGCAGGAATATTCACAAGGTACGATGCTGCAAGAAGAAATTGTAACTCTATCTGAAATATTGGAAATGCTGGAAATGAAATCTATTCTATTCTAACCTATTCCACCTCCCAAGTGGGCCCCCTTGGTCAGTTTCTGCTAATCTATTAACATAGAACGTAAACCAAGAATTACTTCATTGTATTTCAAAAACTCATTACATAGAAACAATACATGAAACTTGAAATAGATTGTTGTAAGATACAACATTTTTATTCCAAAAACTTCTTTCTCTAACTTTCCTTATCTAACTTCAAACTATCAGTCCAATCCCTATATATACAGGATTGAACACTTATTACAAAATAGAAAAGAAACTATCTTGCTTAAAACATGCCAGAGAAGAAGATGGAAATGCAACAGCCCGCGGTGTGGGTAATAAAGCTCAGGTGACCAGTTCAACATAATAAAGTGTAGAGGGAATATAGGCACACTACATCCCTGCATCCTGGAATAATGGCTCCATTGTAGCAGCCATGTTTCCTGGTGCTGTAATGATCACTCCACCGTAGCTAGTCCTCAATAGTCTTTCTTGAATGCTGTCGACCACTCTCCAGCCGCTTTCTCTCCTATCAAGTTAGTTATGATGCAGAAATATTCATGCAACAAGCTTAATCAAATTAATTATCTAGATATTAGAACATATATTCTGATGGTTTTATGAAATACTACACTATATGTATAATATTAGCAAAATATGTCACAAACATCTACCCATGGTTTATTAGTTCTATCTGGACTTTATCACAAGTTTTGACTGGCTAGGCTCTCAAATGTTTTGTAAGAAACTAGAACAGAGTATTTAAAATTATACAAAATAAAGGCAATTATTTGGCCTTATCAATGGTCAAGAGAGAACTGTTAGTTTTAAATCCTCTAACCAGGTCACATTTAACAGTGTGTATTGTAACCTTTAACAGGGTTGTCTCTTCATTGAGCTCACTTCAGAAGAGTGAAAATATTTTGGGTTACTGTTGCTCAATTTTCCATTCTGTGCAAATTGGCCTGGTCTGCCCTATCTTGTTTCCTCTGTCTTGTTTTCCAGGCTTCATGTCTAAACCATCAGAACCCCTGTAAACCCTCAGTCTTTCATGCAAACGAGATAATAAACCCTAGGCCATGGCTCTTATATTTCACAGTTACTTTTTCTAAGTTACTAAGAGCATGTGTTTTATTTCTCAGTCGCTTGATCGCTTCAGCCTAGGCGAATATTCTTTTTCTTCTCCCGACTCTGCGTCTTCCTTGTATCGCGTAGTCTCGTGACCCTTTGGAATATTCCCCTTGTGTCTTCCGACTTAGCTCCTCTCTTCAGTCGCATGATCGCTTGATCCAGCCGTGAAAAATAGTTAAGCTTTCTTTTCAGTCGCGTGGTCTCGTGATAAAATGGCAGTTAAGAGATAACACTCCCAACCCCGCGACTAGCTGTTTGATGTTAGTAAGTTTGCTCTTGGTCGCCTTGTCGACAGACCAGATGATGACTCAGCTTCCCCAGTGCGCGAGTTGGCGACGAGCAGAAAGTAAGTGATCATCGCGCAGTCACCGAACAGTTTGGGTGAAAGATTTTTAGCTCGCGAGTGCGCGACGAGCAGAACAGATGGTCTCATCGCACAGTCACTGAGTAATAAGGATAAATAAGAAACTTCTCGCAGGTGCACGACCGAGGAAGAAAGAGCTCGTCGCGCAGTCGCTGAGCAATCAAATGAAAGAAGGATCTGCTCGTGAGTTGGTGATGAGCTAGAAAAGCAGAGTAGTCGCGCGGTCGCTGAGCAGTTCAGAATAATGGAAAGGAGCTCGCGAGTGCACGACGAGAAGAAAAACAAGAGCCCGTCGCTCACTCGTCGAGCAATGAACATAAAAGGAAAATAGTCTGCGGGTCTGCGACGAGCCGGAAGAGGAAGTTATCACGCACTCACCGATCAAAAGGGATGAGAGAATAGCAGCCCACGAGTGTGAAATGAAGTAAAATGATTGCTCGTCGCTCAGTCGCCGTTCTATAAAGGTGAAATATTTTCAGCTCGCGAGTGCGCGACGAGAAGAACAGATGGTCTCATCGCGCAGTCGCTGAGCCATAAGGACAAAGAAGGAATGGCTCACGACTGAGCGATGGATGAAAGATAGGATCTCGTCGCCTACTCGCACAGAAGGAAAGACAAAGTGATAACTGCTCGTGAGTGCGTGATCACAGAAAAGGTAATGAATAAAGAGCTCATCGCTTAGTCGCTCAGAATCCAGAAGGAAGAAAATACAGCCTGCGACTGTGTGATGATGTTGCAGATGGAAGTCTTCATGGCTCAGGTTGTCTCAATTTGCAGAATAGAGAGAAATTCAAGGTATGACCAAGTAAAAGGAGAATACTTCTCAAAGGGAAGGAATCAGATATTTTCCAGAAGATCAGATTTTGAAGAGATCAGAGCATACAGTTGATAATTCTGCAGAACAATTATTGAATTTCAAAGACTTTTGCAACTCTTCTAGAGGGATATGACCGCTTCTGCAGAGGAGCATTTATGTTGATATTTTGAAGAGATGAATTTCAGGGGTAAGCGGTGGCTAGACAAGGAAAAGATTTGATCAGGAAGTTATTGCTAAAAATGCAGTTGGCTTTGAAGTTGTATAATATGAGTTGAAGACTCATCTTGTAAGGGGAAAAGGATGTAGAAGGCATGCTTTGTTAGCAACTTTCTGATACTTGTAGTATTTTTGCTCCTGTGTCTAATTCTTTCATCCATCTACTTCTCTTCTGGTTCTATGACAACTTGCTGTTATCGTAATTACTTTGTGCCTCATTTTGTGTAATTCATGTTTATCCTCTTTTGCAACCAATAACTGTGTAGATGTTTTACCCCTTATTGATCAAGCTGATTCTGGTTCATTGTGTGTTGTGTCTATTTTTCTTGGATTACTGTATTGTGAAGTTTTCTCTTCCCTTGTAGTAATTTTAGTCTCTGACCTTCACATGTTTGCTAAGAATCATGTGGTAGAAGTTGTGTTA
>MU223704.1:453724-477437 GCA_018584345.1 Thuja plicata | reverse complement strand
CTAGTGACTTAGGAATCCTAGTCCTTAATCTCATTCTCTTCTTGAATTCTACAAAGTAGCTACCCATAATGCTATTGAAATTGCTCCCTAGTTTCTTTATACATTCACTGATCTGAATTGTAATGGGCCTATCCTTTTTCCAAACAATATTTCCTATAATAGGAAATGTATCCTGAATGTAGAAGAATATACAAACTAGTAAAGAACCAAACTTACATGATGATCTCTTAGCCTTCCTTATTGATGCGAGGTTCTTGGCTAACTGTGTCTATTGTAGCTCGGAAAGATCATATGTGTGATTCTTCTTCACAATTTTCCATGCTTGATCAACTGCTGTACAGGGAACACTGTCCAATCTGCTGGATTGATAGAACTTGTGTGCAATAACCCTTACTCCAAAATCAAGTTCTAGATCAATAATTGTAGAGATAGTCATACCTCTATTATTCCATACTACTCCAGTGTTCAATGTAATTTCCTCTTTGCTATTATCCCTCGTGGTCCACTTTCCATTCACTATAGGATATCCAGTCACTTGATGAATCATACTCTT
Organism: Thuja plicata; assembly: GCA_018584345.1. Classification (NCBI taxonomy): domain Eukaryota; kingdom Viridiplantae; phylum Streptophyta; class Pinopsida; order Cupressales; family Cupressaceae; genus Thuja; species Thuja plicata. The sequence goes on along the minus strand of MU223704.1, from coordinate 476,884 downwards.
GGTGATCTTGACTGGTCCATTGTCTAGCCACATGCTCATGTCATGAACTCGACTAAGGATAACTTTTATCCATTCATCTTTAAAGCCTTGGGAAAAATATAGGGCACGAGTTAACCCTTTTTTGGATAAATGTTTGAATTCTTCCTTTAGAACTCCATTTTCACATAGTTTGCTGTAGGATTTCCTCAATTCACTGTCTCCTACTTCTCCAATTTTAACCATATAGCATGATCAAACATCATGAATCATAAGTACCTTGGGAGGAATGGATGAGAGGGCTCTTGTCAAATCACTCTATATCACACTTTCCAGAATAGATCAAAAGTTGAGAGGTTCACATTCATCACTTCGAATCAACTGAATTTGTTCTTGTTCTACCTCTATGTTCTTGGCTGGTGTGAAAGAACTTGCAGCCATAACTCTAAAATTTAGGGTTTGAGGGATGGAAAATAGAATACCTCAAAAAGTGATGCTTCACACTATTCTCTATTCACTATTCACTCAATTCTATAAATCACTTCAATCGCTCTGTAAATAGTAAAATCGCAAGGTAAAAATGAAATGTCGACTGTTCATCCCTTTTAAGCTACGAAAGGATAAAGGTAGGTGAGAATTAAATGTTTTTCCCATTGAGTTAGTGCAAGCCAACTATCCTCAGCTTTAACACAACTTGCATCCCACTCAGCTCACTACACTCATCCTTCACAGAATTTTACTCGGCCAACAAAACTTGACATTCACTAAAGAACTCAGCTTTAGTGTACATGAATAGTACTCGGCACCTGTAGTGCAATTTGCTCATCTCGACATTTTGTCTTCAAGTATGTCCTGGTGCATCTTAACATATGAAAATATGGAATTTTTGTACATTTCATGTTAGGAACTGATGTAGGATAAGAATTTTAAATATAGTTCCTTACATACCTCTTTCTCTTAGTTGGAGATGATGTGATCACCTGATCCATTGGATTGGGTGACCTCAGCTTCATTAGCTTCACTGTTGTATGGTTCAAACTTCTAAACCCATGTCTTGTTCATATGTTCCCTTATTTTCTCAATAGTAGGAGCTAGTACTCTAGTCTTGCAATCTTTCCTTGTATGTCCAATTTTTAGACAACTGTGACAAACTAGGCTCCCATTCATCCAACTTTTAGACTTACCTCTGAAATGTGTCCTTATGCAGTTTTCTGGAACACATCCGTACTCACCACAATAATGACAACTATGCCATGTATTGTAATACCAATTGTGAGTATTACCTTTTCTTGGTGATTTCTCTTGTACCTTTGATATCCATTGCTTTTTACCTTTAGATCTGCAATCTTGTGCTCTATGACCAAATTTGTGACAATTGTAGCAATTACCATTGAGTCTAGGTGTTTTGCTTGCCTTTGCCTTACATTCACGTGCTTGGTGTCCAAACTTATTATAGTTAAAGCAATAACCATTAAAGTTGGTTTAATGATTGGACTTACCATTCTTTCTTCGGCATATGTTTGTTGTATGACCTGGTTTTCCACAGTGGTGACAAATAGGTTTCTTATTTCTTGGCTTTGCATTCTTTCTTTCACACGTCTTAGATGATTCTCCATCCTCAGTGGTTGTATGTTGTTCAGTGTGACCTAATCTAGAAGAGTATTTAGGTCTTCTTGATGCTTCCACCAGTTGTTCAAAGTAGCTCATAGTTGCACTTGGATCATTTACTCTATTATTGTTTTCTTTCTCCAATCTCAATTCATCTTTCAATTGACTGTTCTCAGATCTAAGATTAACAATCTCCAAGTCTTTCCTGCTGATCTCTTGATTCACAAGTATTAGTTGATTTTCCATGTCCACTTGATTAACTATCATGGTTGGCACATCATGTGTTCTTTCATCAAGTCTGGTAGTCAGCATTCTCTTGTCTTCTTTTTCCATAGCCTTGTCATCTTCGACTTTCTTTTTTTGTTCAACAACTTCACACATTCTTATTGATTGGGCTTCTTGTTCTTTCTTCAAAATTTTGACTTCTTCACATAGTGCACTGTTCTTTTCTAGTATATTTGCTATTGCTACATCGCTCTCAGTAGAATCTCCATTCTGAAATACATTTGTAGTCTCCTCTTCCTGATAATGAGTGTCATTCATTTGTTTGGCCAAATCTTTCCTTGTAGCCAAGGATTTCTTTAATTCTTGTCTTGCAGACTCAAGCTGTTGGAGTGCTAGTTGAACATCAATCTTTTGATTCTCAATGACTTTACCCATCTTGTAGATCTCCATTTCAAGATCTGATTTCTCAAGCTGATTATAACCTTTTAGAGAACTCTAGCTCTGATACCAATTGTTGGAAATACAATAATGGGAAATCAAGATACTGAGAGGGGGGGGTGAATCAGATCTTCAAATATAAACACTTAAAACAAACTGATAACACATTCATGCATAAATGAATCTAATGTAATCTTAGATAGCATCCACACCATGAAATAAGTAACACATTACACAATAATTTGGTAACCTAGAAACCCAAATAGGTAAAACTGGGGTGGGGATGACACCCACAAAAGTCTCCACTACTTCAGTAATAAAGTGTACCTATTAAGGTTACAATGTTTGAATACAAAGTGTAATCTACCCTGTTAAAGGTCTGATACAATGATTAGAAAGTCTCAAGTATTGATCCTTTGATGTGCACTCTGATGTTGATGATGGATCTCCTCTTTTCAGTATCTCTTCTGATCTTACAATCTAATATACCTTTACTCTGTTGTTCACTATGTTATGCTTTGCTTCTGAACAAAATATCCCTTTGTGCATTTCATATCAAAATAAAGTCACTTCAACAATTACTCTTCTACCTCTTGCACATACATACAAAATAGGGTTTTGAAGCAATCTAATATATCTATATAGATCTGATAGTGAGATCTAGATCAAGGATAAAGATCTGATATCCATGCCTAGATGGTAAAATAATTAATTCTTACAATGAGTCATGCATAGGATAAAACAATTAAATGCATAACTAACTCCGTATGAGAATATTAAATGCACATAATGTCAGCCCAAAAAGCTTATACAAGTTGGCCAGATCACTTATCCTTTAAGTTTGTATCATTCCTGACAGATATACAAAAACTATTCTTCTTGGCACTTGACTTTCTGTCGCTCGACATTTAACATCTCTGTCTCTACTCGGCTCGACAATGTAACTCGACTTGACAATGTAACTAGGCATATTGAAAAATTGCTCGACAATGTTGCTCGGCCTTGCATAGTTTTAGCTCGGCCATAGTGATAGCCAACTAAAACTACCTAATGAAATGACTAAGTGTTGGACACTAATCATCAATATATCTTAGAGATTAACAAGAATTGGGAAAAACACTTTGTTTAGGGATAGTAGACCAATTAGGCATATTAGGCCAAAACCATAGTTAATCTTGAACTCGATTGAGAAATCCTTAATGCCCTATTCAAATGGGATCATTAGGGAGACAAATAGTTGTTTTAGTGATGAATTTACCCCCTTCAACACTTATGATGACAATGTGGGGAATTTTCACTTGGAGACATCCAAGGTGGAGTGAAGAGTTGAAGTACACTTAATGATAGTTACCCCTCAAGGTGAAGCACAAGGAGACCAACTCATAGAGTTGAGTTAGTGAAGTCTTAGGCCAGTAGAGAAAATACTTGTGATGTCCTAGAAGTGATTTTAGGACCTTGAGAAGGCTAGGACAAGTATAATCCTAGATAGTGTTTGTGCAAGCACACCTTGGAGTGTCACTATCAGATTGGTATCAGAGCCTATCAGATTTGGCTTGTTTTGAATGTTCCAACCAATAGAGTCAGTAGGAGAGTCTACATTGGTGACAAATGCAGAGTTGGAAAAGAAGGTAGATGAGAAATAAGAAGATAATATATTTCTCAGAGAGAGATTGACACAATTGGAACACAAAGTGGACCAAGTGAAAGAAAAGACTAAGGAAGTGAAGGATAAGGTCAAAGGAAAGAGTAAGGAGACCGCATTAGATGATGAGGTCCTTGGTGCAGAGCACCTCCCATTTTTGATGTATTAGTGTGTTTTAGGGTTGTAATATTTTTTTTTGTGTGGATTGGAATAAGATCCAATAGGTTGGATACAAGGTTGATCAAGTTCATGTTTGTAAGAGCCAAGAGTTCTCATTAGGTTTTTTATTCTCATTTTGACCTAGAAAGCCAAAATGTATTATTTTTGTGTATCTTGAGTTTAGGATGTGTCTTGGGATCCTAAATATCCTAATTATGGTCATTTAGGTCAATCATGACCATCGAGTTGACAAGAGAAGTCAAAATTGCTCAAAATGTAAAAGTTGCTAGCAACTTTGAAAAGTTGCTCGAGCAACTTTTGTAACTTCTTGACAAGAAGTTGCACAATCAAGTTAGAGTAGTTGTAACTAATCATGCTCGGTATATGAGCTTGGATTTGATGTTTTTGAATGGTTAATGAAGTTTTGAATTGTAGAAATTGTTTTTGGTACTTCTGTACTGATGCTTGTGACTATATTCTTGTGATTCATAGAGTTTTTTGCATTCTATATGGTCGTGTACAGATTGGGAAAGGAGATCGAACCCCATGGGGGTGTAGAGTTTTAAAATAGATTTCTTTTTCATAATTTAGGTTTCTTTGAAGTTCTAGGAGTAGAGAGTTACATTAAATTTAAAGTCACTAGTTTGCAAGTGACATTCATAGTGTTGCAGAGTTAGAAATGGCTCTAACCTAAGAACCCACCGGTGGAATTGACTGAAACCATGGGGAAGTAGGGTTAGAGTCTGTAAATAGGGTTTTTTCTTTCATTTTTTTTTTTGCAATGGATTTCATAGACCAAATGGGAAGCCATATGGCTGATTGTTGATTACAAGTGAGCCTGGACATGGTGAAGAAGGATTTGGTTCGAGCATCCATGATCTTGGGGAAAAGACTTAGAGGAATTTGAAGAAGTCCTATATAATCTCCTATAAGGATTAAAATTTGGGAGGAAGTGACATGAAGTTTGGAGATCAATTTGGTGACAATTGATCAAGATTGGTCCAGAGGCCTAATTAATAGGCTGAAAACTAGGGCCTAATAGAAAATAGGGTTGTGGGTGCATCCAGGAGCTAAGATTTTGGAATCTGATAGATTTGATAGACACATTGAATATTTTCAAGGTCTTCTATGGGGTTTTTTGGAGGATTTTGGAGCATTAGACCAAAAACTATGAAATTAGACCTACTAGGAAACAAGCCAATTAGGCCTCCTAGTGAATTTGATGCCAAATGAATTGGTGAAGTATCCATAAGTGTGGGAAAGGGTTCTCAAGACCTATGACTGGTCCAAGAACATAGAAAATAGCCTAACTGAATGTATGGGAAGATCCTAAGAAGGGGTTTGGGATTCTAGGAAGAAATCTAGTGAAGAAATCTAGGCAATTGAAGAGACAGTTGGACTAGTTGTGCTTAGAAGTGTTTGAATCTTCAACAAATCAACTATACCTTGGAGGAGAAGTTGATAGTGAGGATATTGGAGATCCAAATTGGAGAAAAACACAAGGAGAAATAATCATTGGATGATTAGGAGAGAGATAGGAGAAACTTGGGGAAAGAAATCACTTGAGTACCAAACCCTCTGCATCAAAGTGGTATCATATCCATAACTTAACAATTTGGTGTATGTCTAAATAAGTAGGAAGCCACAAGGTATAAAATATGCCACCTAAGGAAATGAGTAAGGATTCCATAGTGGACTTGATCCAAGAACTATTGGCAAAAGAAAACTTGATAGAGACAAAGATTAAAAAGAATATCACTGAATGGGGAGATGAGAGTGATGAAGATAATGAAAGTCAGACAAAAGAGACATCTAAAAAAGGTAAGGAACCTGAGATGGATAAAGATAAAAATGTATTCTTGGATTCCTTTAAGTCCATTAATAAAGACAACATACAACATATACCTTACTACTATGGCAGTTTGAATAGTGAGGAGTTACTAGATTAGCTAGAGGCCATTGACAACCAGTTTGATTACAAGGAGGTATCATAGGAAAAGAGAGTAAGCTATGCCAAGGCTAGACTCAAAGGATCTAGATTGGTGTGGTGGAACATGATGTAGGATGATAGGGTAACAAATGGAAATAAGAAGATAGTTTCTTGGGAGAGGATGAAGATCAGATTAAGGGCACAATTCTTTCCTAATGACTATGAGATACAGATGTATCAAAAGTTGTAGAACTTGAGACAAAAGGAGATGATAGTGAGTGCCTATACTAAGAAGTTTCACAAATTGAGCCTAAGGGATAGAAGACAAGAAGAATAAATGGAGAAGGTAGCAAGGTATGTCAATGGGTTGAGACAAGGGATAGAAGATGAAATTAGTATGATGGCTCCTGACAGTATGCACAAGTATTTTTAGTTAGCCTTGAGAGCAAAGGATAAGGCTAGAAGGAGGAATGACTTCCATCAAAGAGGAAGAGGTGGTAACAATAACAAAGGATTCAAAGGTAGGAGTAATTTTGGTAGAGGAAAAAGCCCAAATAGACTAGAGGAGAATCAATTTATGGATAACAGTGGAGGTAATCAGTTCAGAGGATCTTTTCAAAGAGGGGGATACAGAGGAAGGGGACTACCAAGAGGTAGGTTTTAGTCTTAAGGAAGATCTAATTTAGTCTTCACTGGCATATGTTATAACTACAATCAAGTGGGTCACACAATGGGTAGATGCCCTGAAAAGGCTACCTCATCTTCTATGGGAGATATAAGGAATCAATTGGTACAAGAGAATGATACACAAAGTGTCATTTCTCCCATTTCCAAGGCAGGGCTAGTAATGGATGGAGAGAATCTAATGTTGAGAAGGACTTTGTTGAAAGTACCTAATACTATAGAGCCACCTCAAAGAAAGAATTTGTTTAAAACAACTTGTAGGTCTCATGGAAAGATTTGCAAAGTGATAGTGGACTTTGGATCCACTGAGAACATAGTATCAATAGAGATGGTGGACAAACTGAAGCTTAGAAGGATCCCACATACCACACCCTATAAATTTTCATGGTTAAACAAGGGTCAAAAAATAGTGGTAGATGAACAAACTTTGGTGGAGTTTGAAATATGTGAGTATAAGGACAAGGTCCTATGTGACATATTGCCCATGGATGCATGTCATCTTCTTTTAGGGTGTCCTTGGCAATATGATGTTAAGGATATCCGTGATGGAGAAAAGAACAAATATGTAATCACCAAGCTAGTGAAGAAGTTTCAAATGGATCCATTGCAGGAACTTAATGAGGAGAAGCATGTGGGAACTAGTGTGATGCTCTTGAGTGGGAAGTAGTTTCTAAAAGCTATGAAGAAGGAGAAAGGAGTCTGTTGTGCTGTGATAGTGAAGCCAAAGGAGGAGACCAAAGAGAAAGCCAACATGCCACTAGAGGTACAAGTATTGTTGGAAAGATACCATGACATAGTGGATAATGGTTTGCCAAATTCACTACCACCTATGAGGGATGTGAGTCATCAGATAGACCTCATTCCTAGAGAAAATTTTCCAAACAAAGCAGCATATAAGATGACACCAAGTCAAAATGCAGAGATAGAAAAATAGATTCAAGATTTGTTGGAAAAAGGAATAATAAGGAAGAGTTTGAGTCCTTGTGCTATGCCAACTTTCCTTGCACCTAAGAAGGATGGCGAATGGAGGATGTGTATGGAATCTAGGGCTATCAACAAGATTACAATCAGATATAGATTCCCAATGCCCCAGATTGGGATTTGATGGACAATTTGGGAGGTTCATGTTATTTTTCAAAGGTGGATTTGAAGTCAAGATATCACCAAATCAGGGTTAGGCCTAGCAATGAGTGGAAAATATCCTTCAAGACCAATGAAGGGCTGTATGAGTGGTTAGTAATTCCCTTTGACCTAACTAATGTACCTAGCACATTCATGAGGCTCATGAATGAAGTGCTAGTAGATTTTATTGGTAAGTTTGTAATAGTATATATTAATGACATTTTGATATTTAGAAGGTCCAAGGAGGAGCATATGAAGAATTTGGATATGGTCTTGAGAAGGCTACATCAAGAGAAGTTGATGATCAATCAATAAAATTGTGAGTTCCTAAAAACTGAATTAGTTTATCTTGGTTTTGTGGTTGCTAATGGATGTATGAAGATGGAACCTGATAAGGTTAAGTCAATTTTTGAATGGCATACACCTAGGTCCATAGGGGATGTTAGGAGTTTTCATGGATTGGCCTCCTACTATAGGAAATTTGTGAGAAATTTCAGTCATGTATGTGCCCCTATCCTCAACACTATAAAAGGGGGAATCAAATGTTAGTTTAAATGGACTATAGCAGCAGACCAGGGGTTTGAAATGTTGAAAAAAAGGATAGCTGAGTTACCTACACTTAGGTTTCCCAATTTCAATCAGCTATTTGTGGTGGAGTGTGGTGCTAGAAAGCTAGCCATTGGAGCAGTGTTAAGCCAAGAGGGACACCCTGTGGCATTATTTTTAGAGAAGTTAAATGAGGCCAAACAAAAGTACTCCACCTATGATTTGGAGTTGTATGCTATGGTACAAGCCCTTAAAAAATGGAGACACTATCTCTTACCTAGGGAATTTATGGTCTACACTGATAACCATGCTCTAAGTTTCTTGAATGGGCAAGAAAAACTAAATCAGAGGCACCTAAAGTGGGTAGAATCTCTACAAGCTTACACATTTGTCATCAAACATAAGAAAGGGGTTAGAAAAAAGGTTGCAGATGCTCTTAGCCAAAGAGTATTGACTATACAAGAGATACAATTGTAGAGTGTGGGGTTGAATGACTTGAAAGACCTCTACAAAGAGGATAATGACTTCAAAGATGCCTATGAGGCATGTGTAAAGTTCCAACAAGGGTTCAAGGTGGAATTCACTGAGTTTATGTTGTAGGAAGGACTATTGTTTAAAGGACACCTCATGTGTATACCTTAGTGCTCAATGAGGGAGAACATTGTGAAGGAGAAACACCAAGGAAGCTTGGGAGGCCACTTTGGAGTGGATAAAACATTGGAGAAAGTGAATAGGCATTACTATTGGCCTAAGTTACAGTCAGATGTTACGAAATTTGTAGAACAATGTAAAATTTGTCAGAGAGAAAAAGGACAAAGTAGTAAGAGTGGGCATTACCAACCCCTCTCCATACTCCAAAGACCTTGGGAGTGCCTCAGTATGGAATTTGTTTTGGGGTTACCCAAGACACCAAGGGGTCATGATAGTGTATTTGTGGTAGTGGACCGTTTAGAAAAATGGCTCACTTCATTCCATGTAAGAAAACCAATGATGCTTCCCAAATTGCAGGGCTATTCTTCAGAGACATTGTAAGGATCCATGGATTGCCACTGAATATAGTTAGTGACAGAGATAGTAAGTTTGTGGGTCACTTTTGGAGGACCCTTTGGAAAATATTGGGTACAAACTTGTCTTTCTCTTTAGCCTACCATCCACAGTCAGATGGGAAAATTTAGGTAGTAAATAGGTCACTTGGGAACTTGCTAAGATGCTTGACTAAGCAACATGGATAGTCATGGGATCACATCATAGGGTAGGCATAATTTACCTATAATGAATCCATTAATATGAGCACTGGTAAAATCCCCTTTGAAATAGTATATGCGGTCAATCCTAGAGGGATATTAGAGTTGAGGGATCTCATCTTGAAGGAAAAAAGGAGTGCCCAAGGGGAGTCATTTGTAGAACAGATGAAGGAGTTGCATGATCAGGTCAATAAGACTTTACAAAAGCAAGTGGAGAAGTATAAGTCCAAGGCTGATCAGACAAGAAGGGATTTTTAGTTCAAGGTGGGGGATCTAGTATTTTCCTATCTCAAGAAGGAAAGGCTACCCAAGGATCAGATAACTAAGCTACTCATGAAGAAGATAGAACCATTAAGGATTTTGCATAAGTATGGAAAGAATTCCTATGAGGTGGAGTTGCCTCCTGATTTGGGGATTTCACCCATTTTCAATGTTTGTGACCTATATCCCTACAAGGGACCATCTTTAGACACCATTCAGCCCACTCTTGCAAATTTAGGGGATGATGATTGGGTGAAAGACTTGCCTACCCCAATCTCACTGAAATTGGAAAGTATACTAGATTCTAAAGTGATCAAGAAGAAAAGGAAGGGTAACTACAATGAGTACCTCATCAAGTGGCAGGGACTACCTAAAGATGAGGCCACTTGGATGACAAAGGAAAACATTCTAAAGTATGGGGTCACCATTGAAGACCTCTTAACTCAAGGGACTTGAGTTCTTTGTCCCAGGGGAGTATGGTGCAAAGCACCTCTAATTTTTGATGTGTTAGTGTGTTTTAGGGTTGTAATAGGTTTTTTTGTGTTTATTGGAATAAGATCCAATAGGTTGGATACAAGGTTGACCAAGTTCATGTTTGTAAGAGCCAAGAGTGCTCATTAGGTGTTTTATGGTCATTTTGACCTAGAAAGCCAAAATGTGTTATTTTTGTGTATCTTGAGTTTAGGATGTGTCTTGGGATCCTAAATATCCTAATTATGGTCATTGAGGTAAATCATGACCATCGAGTTGACAAGAGAAGTCAAAATTGCTCAAAATGTAAAAGTTGCTAGCAACTTTTGCAACTTCTTGAAAAGAAGTTGCAAAATCAAGTTAGAGTGGTTGTAACTAATCATGCTCAGTATATGAGCTTGGATTTGATGTTTTTGAAAGGTTAATGAAGTTTTGAATAGTAGAACTTGTTTTTGGTACTTCTATATGGATGCTTGTGACTGTATTTGTATGATTCACATAGTTTTCTGCATTATGTACGGTCATGTACAAATTGGGAAAGGAAATTGGACCCCATGGGGGTGTAGAGTTTTAAAATAGATTTATTTTTCATAATTTATGTTGCTTTGAAGTTCTAGGAGTAGAGAGTTGCAGAGTTAGAAATGGCTCTAACCTAAGAACCCACAAGTGGAATTGACTAAAACCATGGGGGAAGTAGGGTTAGATTCTATAAATAGGGTTTTTTCTTTCATTTTTGTTGTTGCAATGGATTTCCTAGACCAAATGGGAATCCCTATGGCTGACTATTGAATACAGGTGAGCCTGGACATGGTGAAGAATGATTTGGTTTGAGCACCCATGATATTGGGGAAAAGACTTAGAGGCATTTTCAAAATCCCTAGATAGTCTCCTTGAAGGATTAAAATGTGGGAGGAAGTGAAATTAAGTTTGGAGATCAATTTGGTGACAATTGATCAAGACTGGTCCAGAGGCCTAATTAATATGCTAAAAACTAGGGCCTGATAGAAACTAGGGTTGTGGGTGCATCCAGGAGCTAAGATTTTGGAATCTAATAGAGTTGATAGACACATTGAATATTTTAAAGGTCTTCTATGGGGTTTTTTGGAGGATTTGGGAGAATTAGCCCAAAAACTGTGAAATTATACCTACTAGGAAACAAGCCAATTAGGCCTCCTAGTGAATTTGATGCCAAATGAATTGGTGAAGTATCCAGAAGTGTGGGAAAGGGTTCTAAAGACCTATGAATGGGACAAGAACATAGAAAAGTTCCTAAGTGAATGTATGGGAAGATCCTAAGTAGGGGTTTGGGATTCTAGGAAGAAATCTAGTGAAGAAATCTAGGCAATTGAAGAGCTAGTTGGACTAATCATGCTTAGAAGTGTTTGAATCTTCAAAAAATAAAATATGCCTTGGAGGATAAGTTGATAGTGAGGATCTTGGAGATCCAAATTGGGGAAAAAAACAAGGATAACTAATCATTGGATTATTAGGAGAGAGATAGGAGAAACTTGGGGAAAGAAATCACTTGAGTACCAAACCCTCTACATCAGTCCTTGAAGCTGACCCTGTCCTCACTAAAGAACCATTCTTGAAAGCACTAAAGGATTTGAGTGGTAAATAATTAGAAGGATTTCCTATCTTTAGTGGAAATATGGAACCAAAGATAGTGCTAGATTGGATAGAAGGACTAGATAATAACTTTGAGTGTGATGGCATAATAGAAGCTCAAAAGGTAAAGGTAGATAAGGAAAGAATTAGAGGGTTTGCACTCACTTGGTGGAAGTTTATCCAAGATGAGAGAGAGAGAAGGAAGGAAAGAATCCCATTGGTACATGGAAGGCTATAGTATCAAAAATCATAGATGCATATGTACCTAAAGATTATGAGATTCAGTTACATAAAAGGAGACAAATTCTGAGGCAGAAAGATTTGAATGTGAACTCTTATAATGAAGAGTTTCAAAGGCTATGCATGAGGTCTCAAGTTGTAGAAGATTATAAGGTGAAGGTAGATAGATACATTAATGGTCTCAAGTGGACTATACAAGATGAATGATTCTATTGACTCCTGATACTTTTTAGAAATGCCACCAAATTGCAGTAAAAGTAGAAGAGAAGCTAAGGAAGAATCAAGACTCAAGCACCACTAGAGGTAGAGGCAAAGGAAGAGACAATAGAGGATAGAGAGGTGGATATGGTGGTAGAAGTTATGAGAAAAAGGCTCAAGGAGAGATCAAAATCACTGAGTAGTAAGAAGGAAGTTCAAACAGAGGCAACTCCAATAGAGGAAGGAAATCTAATAGCAATTGGAGAGGAAGAAACAATTGTCAAGGTAGAGGTTCTTACTTTGCAACTATGAAGTGTTACCACTACAACCAAATAAGAAACCCTATATACATGTGTCCATAGAAAGGATCTACTTCTCATGGAAGTGACAAGAGGGTAAAATTTGTTCAAGAGGAGTCTAGTGGTGGAAGTAAACACCCTGAGGTACCCCTAGAGTCAGAAGAAGGAGAGAAATTTATGATGAGAATTACAATAATAAAGGAGCCAGTTAAAGAGGAACCTAGTCAAAGAAGGTCACCATTTAGAGTGAAATGTAAGATGATGGGGAAATTTTATAGAGTCATCATAGACTCAATGTCTACTGACAATATAGTGTCAGAAGAAGCAGTCAACAAATTGAAGATGAAGAGAATAACTCATACCAACCCATACAAAGTCACTTGGTTGAATAAAGGACAACATGTCCTTGTCAGTGAACAAGCATGGGTGGTGTTTTCAATTGGGAGATACAAAGACAAAGTGTTGTGTGAAGTCCTACCTATGGATGCATGTCACCTACTACTTGGAAGGCCATGGAAATTTGATAGACAGGCCATGCATGATGGAGCAAAGAATTCTTATTTTTTCAAGAAGGATAATGTGACTTTCAAGATACACTCACTGTTAGAGGAAGGAGAGATGAAGTCATCAGGCCCTAATGTTATTATGGTTAGTGAGAAGGAGTTCATAGAAACCTTAGAGGAAGGAGAGGGAGTAGGATTTGCACTTGTGTTGAAGCCCAAGGAAGAAAGTGCAGACAAGGCAGTCGAGAAGACAGAGTTGCCTAAGGAAGTGTAGGAAATGTTGCAGAAGTATGAAGGCATTGTAAGTGATGGAAAACCATCAACCCTACACTCTAAGAGAGCTATTAGTTACCAAATTGAATTTATCCTAGGAGCTACCCTTCCAAATAAGGAAGCCTATAAGATGACCAATCAACAATATGAGGAAATTGCCAAACAAATTCAAGAACTCCTAAGCCAAGGTCTCATTAGGAAAAACATTAGTCCTTGTGTTGTCCCCACTATCTTAGTACCCAAAAACGGAGGAACTTGGAATCTCTGTACTAATTCAAGAGAAAAATATAGGATAACCATTAGGTATAGGTTCCCTATCCCTAGGATTGAAGACCTAATGGACTGTCTAAGAGAAGCAAATTGTTTCACTAAGATTGACTTAAAGAGTGGATACCACCAAATTAGAGTCAATAAAAGAGATGAATGGAATATATCCTTCAAAACCATAGAAGGTTTGTATGAATGGCTTGTAATGCCATTTGGACTATCTAATACCCCATCTACATTCATGAGACTTATGAATGAATCCCTAAAATACTACATGAAAAATTTGTGGTAGTGTATCTAAATGATATACTAATCTATAGAAATAAAAAAGAGGAGCATCTTAGACATCTACAGATTGTTTTCAAGAAGCTAAATGAAGAGAAGATAATGATAAAATTTGAAAATTTTGAATTCATGAAGCAGGAGCTGGTGTACCTTGGGTTTGTATTGTCTCAAGGAAATCTAAAGATGGATCCAAGCAAAGTGGAAGCCATTCTCAAATGGCCTACTCCAAGGACTGCAACAGAGGTGAGAAGTTTTCATGGTTTAGCTCAATACTATAGAAATTTCATTAATAAATTTAGTGCTATTTGTTCTCCTATGCTAGATCAAAGAAGGGATGAAAACTAAGTTTGTTTGGAATGAGAAAGCTAACCATGGATTTTAGTTGTTGAAGAAGAATATTTCAACTCAACCAATTTTTACTTTACCAAGCTTTGAGAAGCTATTCACAGTTGAGTGTGATGCTAGTAATGTGGCTATTGGAGCTATTTTGAGCCAAGAGGAAAGACGAGTGGCTTTCCATAGTGAAAAGATCAGTGATGATAAGAAGAAGTACTCTTCTTATGACCTATAGATGTATGCTCTAGTCCAAGAACTAAGGAAATGGACTCACTACTTGCTTCCAAAAGAATTTGTGGTCTATTCAGAAAATTAGGCACTTAGTTTCCTGAATTCACAAGACAAGCTCAGTCATAAACATATGAAGTGGGTAGAGTATCTACAGGCCTACACTTTCAACATTAATCACAAGAAGAAACTATAGAATAAGGTAGTAGATGCCTTAAGTAGAAGAGCCCTAAATGTACAAGAGATACACCTACAAAGCATGTGTATTGAGAGTTTCAAAGACCTATATGTAGAAGATGAAGACTTTGTAGACATCTATAAGGTCTGTCAGGAGTACAAGAATCATTTTTATAGTGAATTCTCTAAATATACTATGCAAAGTGAACTATTGTTTAAAGGAAGTCAATTATGTGTTTGTAGAGGGTAAATTAGGGAAAATACGATTCAAGAGAAATACAATGGTGCACTTAGTGGGAATTTTGGTGTCAATAAGACCCAAGAGTTAGTGCAGAGGTTTTAAATTTTTCCTAAAATGAATTTGGACATTAGGAAGTATCTAGAAAGTTGTGTGGTGTGTCAGAAAGAAAATGGTACATGTTCCAGGAAGTATGTAGAAAGTTGTGTGGTGTGTCAAAAAGAAAAGGGTGCATCTTCCAATGCAGGACTTTACCAACCTCTTCCCTTTCCTAGTAGACCATGGGAATGCTTGAGCGTGGATTTTTTTGTGGGATTTCCAAAGACCAAATAGGGAATGGATAACATCTATGTTATTGTAGATAGATTTAGTAAAATGGTACATTTTGTCTCATGCAAGAAAGTGCATGATGCTTGTCGCATAACACATTTATTATTCAAGGAAGTGGTGAGGATACATGGATTACCTTTGAGTATAGTCTCTAACAGAGATACTAAGTTTATGAGTCACTTTTGGAAAACATTGTGGCATAGGTTGGGAACTAATCTATCTTTTGGGTCTGCATATCACCCTTAGACAGATGACCAAATAGATGTGGTCAATAGAAGCCTTGGAAACCTATTAAGGTGTCTTACAAAGGAGAATGGTCAGACTTGGGATCAACTCCTAGGACATGCAGAATCTGCCTATAATGATACTGTAAACATGACTACTGGTAAGAGTCCCTTTGAAATATTTTATGGAATACACCCTAGAGGCATATTTGAACTTAGAGAACTAAAGGATGGAGCCAAGGGTAATGGTTATGCTGAATACTTTTCACACTCCATGAAAGAGGTGCATGAAGTAGTGAGAAAGACTCTAACAAAAAACATAGAAAAGATTAAGTAGAAGGTGGATGAAAGGAAGAAGGATGTTCAATTTTAGGTAGGGGATCTAGTTATGGTCCATTTGAACAAAGCTAGAATACATAAGGGATTACCACATAAGTTTTAGATGAGTAGATTAGGGCCATGTACTATTCTGGCCAAATATGGCAAAAATGCATACAAGATTGAACTCCTTGAGGATATTGGTTTGTCTCCAATATTCAATGTTACAGATCTAATCCTTTATAAGGTTCCTACTTCAGATCCAAACCAGAGCCTTAGAGAGGTCATAAAGAAGGTAGAAGACCTAAAATTGACCCCTACACCACCTAAGAAGGCAGAGAAGATACTTGACTCCAGGGCCTACAAGAAGACCAGTCAGAGAACCTATTATGATAATTTGATTAAATGACATGGAAAAGGGGATATAAGGCCACTTGGATAAAGGAGACTAAATTCAAGAAGTTTGGAGTGGATTCCAACTTACTCAATCCAAGGATGGATTGAAATCTTTTCATTTGGGGAGGATGGTGTAGGAGCACCTAGGCTAATCTCTAAGCTAGTTCCATTTTTTTCTTTTACTGACCTTAGCCAAGTTAGTATTGTTTAATTTTGACCTTAGAAGGTCTTACATGTGTGTTTCTAGGTAGATTAGACTAGGCTCAATCCAACCTAGATGTTTAATGATTTACTAGTGGTTAGTGCTAGATTAGGCCCAAGATGAGAAAATGGGTCTTAAATCCTTTGAGGCTTGGGAAAGAGTAGAAATATGATTAAAATAATTCATAGGATGCTTCTACATCATTCTATGTCGATTAGAGACCCTTAGCATTAATTTTTCAAAAAGATGTAAAAGTTGTCATAACATTCATAACATTCCTTGACAATATTTTTTGCAACTTTTAATGTTGCATGACAACAATTGCAGAATTGGATTCTTTTTGAAGCATCATTATGGGTAGTTTCCATAATGGCCTAAAATCCAGGGTAAGGCATATTAAGACATCTAGGATCCCATTTATTCATGTAGAGAGGGATGTAATGAAAATTTGAATGTGAATAGAAGCTCAGAGTTCTGGTTTGTAGAGACAGTCAACTTGCATTGTGTTTAAGTGATATTGTATGGATTGAAATGTGAGATTTAGTATTGGATATGTGTATTATAAGTTGTTATAAGCATTTTTTTTTATTAGTGTAGTTTATTTGAGTTCATTAGATTAGTTTTTGAAATTTGTTTGTAGATAGCATAGTTACTGGTGTAGTCTAGACTGTTTTTGGTTTTATGTCTCCCCCATAGTTCTCCACCGTGAAAACCATCATGGAACAAATGAATATGGTAGGGAAGACATTGAAGGTTTTTTTGTGGAAGGAGGATCTCAGAAGAGAAATCTTTCTATTTTTTAGATCATTCCCCAGGAAAGATCAGTGTGCCCGGCTAGGTGCATGACAAAGAACAGTTGATGTACAATTATAGGGGAAAGAGAGGAAGCATAGAACCAAGCATGGTTTCAGAGAGGTAGAGGTACTAAAAACACCTAGTAGTGATATTAGGCATTGGAAAATCCATTTAGGTATATTTCCAAGTAGAAATCAGAGGACTGCAGAAATATAGCCCAATTAGCCCTATTAGCCCTACATTTCAGGAATCCACTGTATGGATGCCTTAAGAACATAAGAACACCAAAATATTCAAGGTCTTGAAAAAGGGAATCTGAATTTCAATTTTTTTTTTGGGGTCATTTGGAATTTTTGAGAAATAAATTGGAAAAACACTCTATTTAGGACTAGTAGACCAATTAGGCCTATTAGACCAAAACCATAGTTAATCTTGAACTCGATTGAGAAATCCTTAATGCCCTATTCAAATGGGATCATTGGGGAGAAAAATAGTTATTTTAGGGATGAATGCTCCTCATGAATCACTTATGATGACAATGTGGTGAATTTTCACTTGGAGACATCCAAGGAGGAGTGAAGAGTTAAAGTACACTTAATGATAGTTACCCCTCAAGGTGAAGCACAAGGAGACCAACTTATAGAGTTGAGTTAGTGAATTCTTAGGCTAGTAGAGAAAAGACTTGTGAGGTCCTAGAAGTGATTTTATGATCTTGAGAAGGCTAGGACAAGTATAGTCCTAGATACTATTTGTGCAAACACACCTTGGAGTGTCTCTATCAAACTCCCATCTTCTATGAATGCCACATTCACATTGAGTGTGTGCCAAATGTGAGAATTCTCTTAAGGAGAAATATATAATTTCCTTATTAAAGGAATTGAAAAAATGTGACATGTACTCCTACTTGGACTAGAGGAAAAATACAATTTAGGATACCTTGGTTTATCCTTTAATTACATATTTCTCCAAGGAAAGATTAATTTCTAACAGCCTAAAGCATGGTACTCTAGGCTTGGTAAGTATCTACATCAGAAAGGCTTCAAGAAGGGATGTGTGGGAAAAAAATTATACATCAAATCTTAAGGTAAACATATGATAGTAGTTATTTTATACGTAGATGACATTATTTTTGTTGGAAATAAGTATGATGTGTGCAAAGAGTTTATTGATCAAATATAGTTAGATTTTGAGATGTCAATGTTAGGAGAGCTATCATACTTTATAGGTTTGTAAATATCATATTTAAACAAAGGTATATTCATACCCCAAACTAAGTATGCAAGAGGCATGTTGAAAAGGTTTCAAATGGATGATTATAAGCTTTTTATTACTCCTATGGTGACTAGATGAAAATTGAGTAAGCATGATGAGCCACCTAATGCTGATCAAACCATGTATAGATCAATTATTGGAAACCTATTATACCTAATAGCCGCTAGACCTGATATTGTACAAGAAATGTGAATGGTAGCAAGATTTGAAGATTCTCCAAAGAAATCTCATGTAAATTTTGTTAGAAGGATATTTAGATATCTATAGGGTACACTTGATTATGAATTATAGTTTTTAAAGAATGATGATTTTAGGCTCGAAGCCTACATGGATGCATATTGGGTAGGATGAATTGATTATTGAAAGAGGACTATTGGTAGTGTAATACCCCTCAAACCCTAATACAAGTTTTTGAATGAAGTAAGATCTTTAGATGTTTCCTTAAAGCTTAATACTTGTTTTCCTGTAAAGTTGTTTATAATGATTTCGTCGAATTGTACCTGAGAATTCTAATATCAGACATATTGTCTGAAGGTATCATTTATGTATGTGTTTGTATCCATGTATATATAAAGGACCTTCAATACCTTTCTGAACACACTTAGGATGTTATGTGATATGTGTTGAATGGATATAGATATATTCTTCTATTAAAGTTACTTTTGATGAATCTTGTATGTCACTTAATGATTTAGGACATTTATTATGATTATGATCAATTATTATTAGTATCGATTATTGACTAACCCAATTCTCAAGATTCTAACCCTCATGTTACATTCCTTGTGTGTGTGTGTGCCTATATACATGATGTGTTTTCATGATTCAGGATGAAGTCGTAGTTACTCACATAGATGAGGTCCACAAGATGTATCGATCCCGATCATCTGTCTGCATTGTCTTCTTTAATATGTACATCAATGCACATGTATTTCTTCTTGATGATGCAGGCTTGCAGGTACTAGGCATCAATTTCACCTGGCTTCACAGGTCTAAGTGTGCCCCAAAATCCTCGATCATTGGTGTTGTTAAGGATACAGTACCTAGTCCTGCAAGACTAAGCCTAGTCCTGATCCCTGCTCCCGGGTTGGGTCTTTTTGGATTTGTCCTTTGATTGATGTCCGATTTTGGTTTCTTGGGTTTTACTCATTGTGTATATTCGTTATAGTCCCTAGGACTAGGTGAATATTTTTTGTTGTTTGGACTATCAGTTAGTAATAATTTGATGGTATTATGGAATTTAATGCTTGGTAATAAGCTTGTCGAGTGTATTCATTAATGTATATTTTATAATAATATCTGCATGGATATATATACACATAGGCATATGGGTGCACAAATATGCATATGTCTATATATATGATTATATAAAATTTGCTTATATAAATGTGTTAATATATATGTATTTATTTATTTATGTGCCTTTTTATTTTTAAACTATTATGTGAAATTATAATTAGATCTATAATTATTCCTTTAAAAGAGGAAAGTAACTAATCTTCATCTAAGGTGAAAGAAATAATAAAATAAAAGAATTTACCTAAGCATGAAATTAAAACATAAAGTAACAAAGGTGGTAATTTAACTAAAAACATTCTTGGGAAACTATCTACACATTAATTTATCTAAAGACTATTAATGTCCAAACTAATAACTAGAAGATAGTTGTGGATGGTTGCATCGGTTGAAACTTCCCATGCAACCAATCCTACAACATATTTATGAAAGGAGATGAAGAGAGTAGAAGGGGAGGAAGAAAAACGGAGAAATTATATTGAGAGAACTATATACATCTGAAAACTATTAGAGGGATTAAGGAAAATATTGGGAGAGTATCCGATTGGTTAGAAGGCTGGAGGAGCATAGGCTTGGCGGGAATAGAATTGGATTACATCAAAGGTTTCTCCGCAGGACTCCAGGTAGGCTCTACTTGGAAAAGAGAATCCTATTTATGAGATTTCCATGGTTGATGTGATTGTTTACTGTCTTTTATATTTGTGTGAACAATGGAATTCCTTTATGATTATTTGGATGTTTATGCTATCTCGTATGAATGAAATAATGAAAGTATACCTTGTAATGAATTAAGTTTATGAACTATTGTTTATTTGTCCTTCTCTGTGTATTACCACCTTAGAATGTATTTTCTTCCAGATAGAACCTCATTCTGTAGATATTATGTAGACTACCATCTTGGTTAGAACATTATCTTTTGGTGGTCACCTTTCTGCACCTTGCACTTCGGGCAGGAACTAAATAGATTTACCAAAAGGATAGATGGGTTTGCGGGATGTTTTGGAAGGAGAAATGAGGAATCCCAACTGGGTATCTCTCTGATTCTACCTTTTGGGCCTCCATCTTACCCAGTTTTACCCGGAAGGTCGAATTTGAAGGTTGCTGTCCGGAGGGTGCACTGGTTCTGACCACCTACGCAGAAATGGGTACCGCCTACATAGGATGCGTGACCACCTATGCATAAAGCACCACCTACACAAGTTGTACCACCTACATAGATTAGGTCACCACCTGTGCAGCTTAGGGTTCCGCCTGTGCATGACTCTTCCAGATTGATTTTTAGGGTTTCTGGAAGGGCTTAAGGTGTCGTTTTGACCCGGGGTTGACCCTAGGGGGTGTGTAAACTTGTAGGAAACTTATTTTTCATATGGTATTATGTTTAGGAACTTTTGGAACCCTCTTAAGAGTTTGGATAATTTTGGGAATATAGATTAGGGCTTAGGGTGGTCTCTGTCCGATTTTAGCCTTAGGGAGAAACATAAAATGTAACATTTAAGTATAAGCTACATACTTTTAATTCCTTATACTTTAAGTTACATTTTATTTAATACCTTCTAGGATGTTTGAGAGTGGTTTCAGCCTCCTAGGAGTTCAAGTAAAGATTCTAGATTTTGAAGGTTTTAGGAAATTTCAGATAGCCAAATGTTAGGAATCAACATGTTTTCTGCAATGTGATTTGGTTATGATGTTTTGTGGTTTGAGTTGGTACCAAAAGGAACTGGTTATATGGTTGTGTATAATACTTTATGATTGGTGCATTTTGATGTCTTTTTATGTGTTGTCTATTTTCTTGTATGCTAGATTAGGGTTTAGGAATGTCTGGTGGATTAGGGACAATCAATGATCTCCTAAACCCAATCCAATGATGTTAAGATGTTATGATTTGTGTTGGGTTGAAGTAATTGATGTAATTATGTGTTTTAAATACCTTGTGATGCATTTGATGCAATGTGGATGTGTTTTATCTATCTGAGTACTCGATTGCGGTTTAGGGTTGTCCAAAGGGTTCAAGACAACTAGTGCTTTCCTAAACTCAACTGTTTGATGTTGTGAAAATGTTATGTCTTCCTATGAATTATTATGTGGGTATGTTATGACCTTTTGATGTTTGCTAAAGGTAGGGAACCTAAGAGTACCAGGTGAGTGGCTCACAGTGGGGGTTGGGGCCCTAAGTGGCTAGTACTAGGACAACCCACTGTGGAGTTATTTAATCCAGTGATAAAAATAATAATTTATGGGAAGGGAACTATACATTAACTAAGATAAGCCTCACCCATGCCAGTAGTGGTAGTAAAGGCTACGGATGGGAGTTGGAGAAGGTGCTATTGTGATAGCGCAATCAGATAGTCTCGTCCCTATGAGAGATGTTCGGTTCCGCATGTGCCTACTTGGGGGCCGGGGCGCAGAGTTGTTGACTAGGGAAAGCCAAGGGGTGAGGGATATGCATTGACACTCATCTAGAATATGTCTTAGAGTTCCTACCAATGTGATTTTTTTCTTTGTGATCTTCTTGTGTTTTTAGTTGTGTGATGTTTTGGGAAGGGCTATCATTACCTTAGGAGTATCCTAGTTGTTACCTTCTTGCGTGGACCTTGGTCTCTGTCTCCTAGCATGGGGGAGTGGAGTATTTTTGGATCCATGTGGTTGGGTGGTTAATCTTTATTATATCAAGGTATTGTTCATGGTCAGATGGATGTTCTTGGCTCTTGTTCCTTCTGGATTATCAATTTTGAAGAATTCTTATTGTATATGTAAATATGTGCTTATGCATGTGTATTTTTGTAAAAGAAATCGCTTGTAAATCATTGGATCTGATGATATGATGTATATCAATGTAATTCAAAGCAATGCATAAGGGAATGGGTAAATGTAGGAGAAAAAAAGGAAAGGGAAAATATTATATTTTATCAATATGAAAAGATAATTGTTTAGGGTATTTATTCACCTATTTTATTACTTTTGGTATTATAAATTATCTTAGACTTAATATGAAATAATGTATTTATGAATGAATGTGCTATCTCTTGATGTATGGTTGTGGAAAACTATTGAGTTAATGAATCTATGAATAAATGGCTATAGAATTTAATATTGGATTATGGTTACTATGTTTCACAAATGCGTATGAAATAATAAAGTATATAGGGCATTGCATATCCGTCGAATTTTTATCTTTCATCTGAATGCTTAATGAATAGTGTAAATAATGACATAAGTTTGGTAAAGGATAACTCACATAGATACATGTTAAAATATTAGGATTGATGGTAAGATTATACATGTAACTTAATGTTAAGAGTAAAGGAATGAATTGCAAACTTATATTAATCAATCAATGCCTTAATGGTCAAATGATTAGATTGGATTATG
>MU223704.1:403659-431521 GCA_018584345.1 Thuja plicata | reverse complement strand
GGAGGTTTTCTCAACCCCGCTCTTTCCTACCAGCGCCTGCAGTGAGTGGGGTCACACTGTAAAATATTTATTTATATTAATAAAAAACTCTTCAGGGCTTCGGCCTTTTATCGATCAAAAAAAAAAAGAAGAAGAAGTCATATTTATATTCATTTTATGTAGCACTTTAACCTATGTTTACAATATCTTTCCAATTCATTTCCATACATTACATTGATTTATGAAGCATTAACTATGATTAATGATTTATTGATTTGCATTTGTATGTCTAGCTAGTTAAGGCTAAAATATGATTAAATATATGATAACTGTTTATTATTAAACAATAAGTGTTTTTATATGATTAAAATTTTGTTTTTGAGATATTTGGGTCATTCATGCAGCTGTAAAGAAGGAGAAGTAAGTTGACACTTGTCAATATTCAACAGTTGCTGGAAATGCATAAAAAGTCAACACCTAGGCTCAGTAAAATGAGAATATCTCCCACATTTATTAATTAAATCCATATTTTATTAATGTTTTAGAAATATGAAAAGGAGGATCAAAAACCCTTTTTATTGTTTGAGTTAATTCACAAGATTTAATGAGAAACACTCATCTAAAGTTGACCGAGTCAAAAGTGGCGAGTTTAAAGGCAACAATTAAGGAATGACTTCTAGTTTGATTTGTATTATTCCACATATATTTTATCTCATGGATTTGGAGTTATTGATGTCAAATAATACTAGATTAACTTGTGGAGATAATAAATCATGAGTCTTAAATAATTACATGACATGTATTTATTCATATTTTCAGTCATATGTGTATTTTCATGTTGTAAGAGTTTGAACTGAATTAGAACACTCTCAACTCATTTCAGTTTGGTATTTATTATCAATTTGTTGAGGATTAAGTCATCTTTATGATATTTTGGGACAAATGAAATTTTTCACAAGTTTTTGAGTTTGCAATTAATCCAAATCTCAAGCCTCATTTATATCTATGAGCTCTTGCTTGAGTTGAGAGAAAAAGGATTAAGAGAGTATCTAGTTTGCGCTAAGTCTTGTTAGTAGTGTCTTTGTTTAATTAGAAAGTTTGATATCAATTGATGTAATCATTTTTATTTTCAATAAGAATATGATTTCATAAATTGAGTTTCTACATTGAATATTTAATGCTTGTAACTAAGATTGTAGCCACTCAAGCAAGGGCTACTTGAGATACTATGACTCTATAATTGTTTAGAGTAGTTTAGAATATAGTTCATATGATTAGTGATCAGTAATGTATTGTTTGAGATCAATTGTGTTGAATTAATTTTAGTTTTAGTAGTTTTGTACCATCAACAACCAATGTTGTAGAAATTTACACAGTTTCCTGCAACCATTATTGTGCAGTTAGATTTATTTCCTACAACCATTACTGTGATATTATATTTATTTTCAGTATTGTATGTTTCCAATTTTGTAATGATATAATAGCTTAGAGAATTCCATAGTTCATATAATTTGCAGATTCATTTCAAGTATATGTCCTTGGGTTGATAATTTAAATGTGCCTTCATAATGATGAGATAACTACTTAGCATGGATATCCAATCCCTAAGTTATGATTCTAGGGCCTAGTTATTAAAACCATTAAAGGAGACCAATAGTCCTAGCATTAGCTTTGTAAATATTTGATCAAATTATGAATGGAAGTGTACAAATTTAATTCTCTCATGAAGATCAATTTTCAAACCTAATAGATTTTAGCTGGGGGAGTGACATGCACTATTGGAGAAGGTAGAAGTGGTTGACACACCCTTTTCCATTTAGCAAAAAGGGGAGAAGAGAAGAATGTGTTGAAATCAATGTCAAAGGGGGAGGTTGTTGGAATTAAATTGTCATTGACGTCTGATGACCAAGTGTGTCTAGATAAAGTGGTTGACTATGATTGTGGAACCAAACGTATGTATGGTGATGATTGTAAGACATAGCTTGCAGGTCAGAAGTATCATTAATTCATAGAACATAATGTGAGTATGCATGAAAATGTTAATTAATAAATTTTTGATACTAAAATAAAATAAATAAGGGTGTTATCCAACTAACGCAATAGCCCAGAGGACATTTAGCCAGTAGAAACACATGGTAGCACATTAACAATACATCAATGAATATTGATCAAGTGCATTATTTAAACTAATTCCATATTTCCTTAAGTTGTTATGCAGAAAAAGACAAAGTGGAAGGTGAAACAAAGACATATAATGAAATATTTTTTAATTTTTTCCATACTACCATAGGAGCAGAATAATTTTTTGTAGGTGCAAAAATGCAATCCTCTGCAGGAGTGGATAGTCAGCTACAAAAATCTGATTTATCAACTACATAGAATTCAAAATCTTTGGGAAAATTCTTTTTGGTCAAATGAATATGTAGAAGAACTTATTAATGGTTGTTGGAATTCTATCATGTATTTTAATGCAAAAGAACAATCCAATGAATTAAGGGAAGTTTAAAAAAAAGGGAGGTTGCAAATGGATACACATGAGAAGGATACTGAAGATGGTCATGTGTGAGTGATGGATAACCAAAAATAGTGGATACCAAATCAAATTAAAAAAAGAGAAGAATAAATTTAAAGTACAAGTGTGTAGAGATTTATAAATAGAGAAGATAAGTGTAAGTAAATATATGAGTATGTAAGTAAGAGGGAGAACAAAGTGGAGGCTACATTAATGTATATACAACAAGGGCAATAGTTAGTGAGAGGGAGGTATACTATTTTTTTGTTTTACTATTAATGGGAAAAAAATCATGTAGATATAAAAAGTATCCTATAGCAGCATGAAAAAGGGAATAACAAAGCAGTAGCAGTAGATAAGTGAGAAGAGGATAATGTAGTTTTAAAAATGAAGAGTTCCTACAACAAAAACGTGCAGAAAGAAAATAAGTTACAATAGTTTTTAGTGTGGTGTTAAAGGAAGGATATGTAGTAGCCAAGCACAGAAATAAGAATTTTTATCAGAGTTCAAACAAGGGCATAGGGTTAAAAAATAAGAGTTGAAACAAGTTGTCATTTTATGTGCGATAATCTTCATTTCGATAACACTTGGTTTTAGAAATTTGCAGAGTAGTTGGGTTAGAAAGAATAGAGTTGAGAATAGTGAAATGGGGAGAAATAGAAAGAGAATGGAACCTCTATCATGCAATGAATGAAGGAAGAAGAATATAGTTTGGGAAATTTTGAAGAAAGGGCAGATTACTGATTATATGGAGTGGCTCCATGGCTGTATCTCGACATTTACCAGGCTCTTTGTAAAACATAGGGAGGATGTAAAAATGACTCTTGGGAGATGAAGGCTCATATCTAAGGTAAAGAGATTACCAAATGATGAGATAAAACTCTATAGAGATAGAAAGCTCACCGAGGTAGTTATGAAGAGATTCCCGAAGGGTGAAAAGGAGAAGAAGTGGTTGATGAAGCTGTGAAAAATGTATTACACCCCAAATGATATGAAGAAGGTATGGAGAGATGTTTTGGTTGATATCATGCATTATATTAGCCTTGATGGTAGATATACCATGGCATATGGTTACCATGTTTTTTTGCTCAACCACTTTCATCACAATGGTAAAAAGTTAATTTTCCCTGTTATTTGTTGTGCTCCATGAACTCTACTATGAGAGAGGCTAGGGCTAATCCACAGGGGAATCCTATTATTCATGAAGAGCTGATGGTTCTTATTTATGACCATATTAAAGCCAAGTACATAGAGCATCTGCTCTCCTAGGGCCTAGATTCTCAAGAAGATAAATCTAATGGGGTTTCTTCTGAGGATGAGAGCTCTAACACTGGAATGGATGGGGATTCTGACTCCCCCATGGGAGGGAAGAAAAAGAAAAAGGGGAAGGGTAACGCTAAAGTTTTCACTTCTACCTCTACTTCCAACAAAGGCAAGAAGATGAGTGTTAAGATACCCCAAATTGCTATTGATTCTTCATCAGAGGAAGAGGAGGAAAGTGAAGAGAGTACTAAGGAGGAAGGAGAAGGTTCCCCTCCTAAGAAAAATATTAAGGCTATTGGTTTGACTCATATTTCTACTAAGGAGGAGGATTTCAAGGAAGATTACAATGAAAATGATACTGGAGTCCAGTAGGGGAATGGGGAAGAGATAACTAAGGAGACCCTTGTAGATTAGAACATGGTTGAGGGTGGTAATGAAGATAATAATAAATATTCGGGAAAGGAGAGTGAAGAAGAAGGGTTGCAAGTTAGAAAAAGGGAAAAAATAATACTTGTGATGTGGATGCCCTGGTCAAAGGAAATGTTTTATCTACCCAATTGGTCAAAAAGTTGACCCAAGATTTTTGTAAGTCCTTGGAATGGATGATGGATGATACTCACCAGGTGAAAGAAAAAATCCAAGACCATGCCAAAAGATTGGATATCCTTGAAGCTATGGGGATCGGTAAGGATAATTCACTCCCTGAATGACACAAAGATCAAACTAAGGATATGGGGAAAGAAAAGGACATAACTGAGGGTTACAGGTCAAAGCTTAGGGCTATGGATACTAGAATTAATAACATAGAGAAAAGAGTGGATGAATACAACCTTGAGACCAGGTTCATGACCAATGATGTGATGGTTTCCAATATGGAAAGATTCCTAAATTAAATGGGTGAAAAAGGATACAAAATCCTCAAAGCGTTGGCTGATCATATCAAAATTGTTGTCAGTATGCTGGAACTGGACAAAGCTGGGTGAATGTTGAGATTGAGAAGGATACTACTAAGGAGGCTAATGATCCAAGAAAGAGATCTCATTCAAGAACAAAGAAGAATATGATCAATAATTAAAAGGATCTTGAGGAACTAAATATTGTGGCTACTAATATGGACCTCATGGTCATTGCAGCAGTAGAGATCCCTAAGATCCTTGACTAGGCTATTCACTTGGGTTTCTATTTTTTGGCTGCTTGTATATCTGTCTTCTGGTCTTTTTGGGTTGTCGGGGTGTTTGTTGGCTTTTGTTTCAGCTGCCAACTTTGCTTATTTTTATTTTCTTTATATTTTCCTATTGTATCTAGGGGATTTAATGCTAAATCTTATGTAATCTTTTGTACAAGGTTTTGGGTCCTTTCAAAACTTGCTTTTCACTTAATCAAAAACATATACACTAAAAATATAAATATTAATAGAAGATTGACTTATGAAAACATGAATTAAATGGTATCCTAAGGTACCAAGTTGAATAAGAACCCTCTAATTAGGAATAATTAGAGGTTGCCTTCATAAGCTCTAAAATGTGCAGAGGATATTCAATAAAAATAGAGAGAATGTGCAATGAAAATGACACTGAAAGGTCCCTCTTATAAAAGAATTCAAACGTGGAAATGAATGCTTTGATTTGTGGCTTTTTATTTTAAATTTTAAATTATAGTGGGAAATAATTAGTTATTGCATATTGCACTTCTTGTCATTTATGTCTTATTTTTATGATGGCTTCATTAATTTAGTTTTCTATTTGATTTATATTTATTTATTTGTTTATTGGGGAGTCTTACACCAGTTAGTGTATGTGCATGTACCACTTGTAATTGGAGTAAATGTGTGAAGATGTGATAGGATGTGAGGGAGAATGTGCTATTAACAGTGTTAGAGTTTTTCATTTATGATTTTGTTAGTGATATGAGAAGGAGAATATTGTGCATAAGATTATACAAGTTTCCATTGATGTCAACATATTTTTTATTCATTATAAAGTTTATTTTTGACTTATGTTGTGATTTCTCTGGTAATTATGTCTTTCTAAGCTTCATGTTTTGGTCCAAATTTATTTACCATTATAGATATGGCTTTGTGGTTTGGATAGTATGTTCATGGATATTAGTTGTACTTATATTTAAATAAGCACATGATATGAATCTACAAAATAAAAGATATAAGGTTTGAAAATTTGGTTTGAAAGCTGCCCTATTTCCTTCGATACATAACAATTCATCAAAATGTTTGAAAATAATCAAGCGTTCATGTTTTTATATGCAATTTTTGAAGGAACACAAAGTCCATTGAGAGGGGGGTAAATTAGTGGATACCAAAAGAAATCTATCTAAATCCTAATCCACTTGAAATTGAAATGCATAAGTAGCAATGCTGAGAAAGATAAAATTAATAACACACCACATTAAGACACATGACACCAAATGTACGAGGAAAACCCACAGGGGGGAAAAACCTTAGTTAGAATAGCTACTAGAGTCTACTTATCTAATCTAGCCTCACAATGAAAAATAACTTGATTACAACCATTAGATTTATCCTCTTCAGAATCTTTGTTATTAGCTTCATTATCACCCTCAAGCATGTTCTAATCTCCATGGGTCTCCTTAGTTATATCTTCCCCATTCCCCTCCTGGAATCCAATATCATTTTCATTGTAATCTTCCTTGAACTCCTCCTCCTCAAAAGGAATATGAGGCAAACCAGTAGCCTTAGTATTTTTCTTTGGAGGGGAACTTTCTCCCTCCTCCTTAGTACTCTCTTCACTTTCTAGGAAAATCTCGGGTCAACTTTTTGACCAATTCGGTAGATAAAAAATTTTCTTTGACCAGGGCATGCACATCACAAGTATCATTTTTTCCCTTTTTGCTAACTTGAAACCCTTCTTCTTCACTTCCCTTTCCCACATCTTTGTTATTAGCTTCATTATCACCCTCAACCATGTTATGATCTCTAGGGGTCTCCTTAGTTATCTCTTCCCCATTCCCCTCCTAAACTCCAATATCATTTTCATTGTAATCTTCCTTGAAATCCTCCTCCTCAGTAGAAAGATGAGTTGAACCAGTAGCCTTAGTCTTTTTCTTAGGAGAAGCACCTTCTCCCACCTCCTTAGTATTGGTATCAACAAAATATAACAAATTGAGCGTTGGATCAAAACTACATTTCTTTGTGGCATTATGTCAAACATTTCATGTTTCTCATCATGGTTTTGCATTTCCCTTAGGTATTTTGTCAAATAGTTTATTTACCCCCTCCTTTGATATATATCTCTTCCAGTTCAAATCCTACTAGGGGGTAGGGTATGTATGCCTCATTTGTATCATAGTTAGGTGCCTCCCACAAGGAGTAAGAGGTAGTCCCATATTGATGTGACCATATGTAGACCCAAAAACATATGGATGGTATCATGGACTATAAAAAGACCTTTCCTTTCATTTTTTCCAAGAAAAAATGTCAACCTGCTCACGTGCTTCATTTGTAATGAAATCATGTTCCTTTCATCAAAATTTTTTTATGCATCTCTTGCAATCGGAGGCATCCTGTCAAATAGGTCACGTGCCTCACCTATGCATCCGCATTTTGCAAACATGTTTACAGAAACTTCCTAACTATACTCCCAATATCCCTCTTCCATTATGTTTCAATGGATGTAGATAACCTATTTCAAATATCTCATTTGTAAATCATGTTTTGATGAAATTTCCATGAGTCCATGCTGCAATTGATGTGAAATGGTGATTGAAATCATAGTTTCCATTCCAACATTCATAATGTTTGTTGGGGTCTCCTGAGCCTAGCACGTACCTTATGTACCAGGATCAATTTCATAAAATACACTTGTGAGAAGAGAAAACAATAGAAAAATGGGCTGAGAGTCATCTGCATGTACACAACTCAAGGCCCATATTAGTGTTGATTCTTGTTTCAATGTGCATGAAGAGTCTCTACAACATTTCCTCAATAATGTATTTAAGCAATGATCAAAATATGTAGGAATATCTATGAAAAATCCTCCTTGGTCAACCATCTTCCTTTCCCTCCATTCCAATGTCCACAACTACTTAGAGTATAACTCTTCATATCCAAGAGACTATCTGCATCAGAGAGACACATTTCTAGTCTATCAAACCTTCTGCCAACAATATAGGGAAAATACTTTTCCCTCTTTTTCAAAGAGACCACAACCATCAGTGAAAGCCCTTTTTAGTCTCTTTGATCATCGATTTTTAGTATCAAGGCCCCACATGCAATGCTGCTTATAACATTTTAAGTCATTGTTAAATAATGATTAAATACTATTTTCATTTAAATTTTTTTCTCTTGTTCGCGTACTCAGGAGAAGGGTCCCACTAGATGCTCTCAAACATAATTTATAATTTGGAGTCATGGATTTATTATGAATATTATTATTTAGAGTACATAATGGCTTAAATAATAAAATATTCATTGAACTTAAAATGAGAATGCAATGTGATTATATGTGATTATACTTTCTTCGACATGGAGTTATTCTTGGCAGTCTGGTTCAGTGTACCTTTCATGCCTCTCACTTCTTAGCATTTGGGGGGGAGGGGTATGATGTAGGAGCATATTGGGTCCTTGGCAATCCTTCTCAACCAAAAATATGTTTACTTTTGTTCTTTAGCTTGTTTGGAGTTTGCTTGGTGAAGTGATCGGTAACCCTGTTGCTCTGTTACTTGTTTTGTCTTACTTTATCGATGAGTCTCGGTGTATGTTGGCTGCTCAGTGGTTCTTTCACTAAGTTGGTTTCTGTTGCTCAGTTATCTTCTTACCAAGTTTTTCCTGTTGCTCGATTATCTTCTTATCGAGTTGTTCGTGTTGCTTGGTTATCTTCTTACCTAGTCATTTATCTTGATCGAGCTGACTTTTGCATTTAATTTCCATGGAATTATTAATGTGGGGTCTCTCATTGGGCTCTGTGTGGACCTAAATCTAGGTCTCACTTATGGATTTGAGTGATGACCTCCTTGGTGGACTCTTCTATATATTTGGTTTATATTCTTAGTGTAAGAAGGAGTTTTTGGGGTAGCAATTTTAATAGGAATTTGGTATTAGATTATTAAGTGTTAGTATATTTGGAAGTCAGGCCTATGACCTCACATGTATGAAGATCATTCTGTAATTCATTTGAATGTATATGGCCAAAACTGAGAAGGCCTTACAGCCCTACATGTAATGAGTTTGATCAATTAATGAAAAGACTATCTATTGTTTCTTATCTCCTTCTTGTGTTGTTGCTTCTACATTGTGTATCTGGAAGCTGGTTTGGTATTTGGGGGTGCCTTTTGCCCCACTTCCCTACCCTCCTTACATCAGGTGGTATCAGAGTGAAGGTTAGATCTGGTTCCTTATTGTAAGCCCTAAACCTATTTGGTTGATATTGTTGTGGGGTAGCAGATTTTGATCTGACCTACAATTGAAGAGGGATTCAAGATGGTTCGTGGGAGAGGAAATCTAGATCTGGGTCTAGCTAATATGCTAAGACAAATGGATGAAAGATTGGAAGCTTTTGAGACATCCCAGCGCAGAGGAAGACATCTTGAAGATGTTAGTGATGATGAATTGGAGGAAGTGCAAGGCAAAGATGCACCTGCACCTGCTATGGATCAGGAAGAAGAGAGATTCTTGTGAGCTTTGACAAGTTTGAATTCCACACCTCAGTTTAATCCTCCCGAGTATAGTGGAAAATTGGATTTTGATGAATTGATAGACTGAATAACTAAGATGGAAAAGTACTTTGAATATGAAAATGTATCAGAGGAAAAGAAAGTAAAGACTGCAAGAAGAAAATTGAAAGGTCATGCATCCTTGTGGTGGGAGCATCTGCAATTAGATCGAAAGAAGAAAGGTAAAGATAAGATCAAGGTATGGGATAAGATGATAAACAAATTGAAATGCAAGTTTATACCTTGTGATTACTAGATTAACCTAATTCAGAAAATGCAAAGTTTGAAGCAGAAAGATAGCTCGGTAAAGGATTATGCTAAAGAATTCTACATATTAGACATCAGATCTGGACATATGGAAGATGAGGTGGAAAGAATATGAATATATCTAAATGGATTAAGGAATTATATACAAGATGAGATCATCTTGGTCAAGATGGAAAGCATTGAAGAGGCATATCAGTTTTCCCTAAAATCCAAGGAGAAATTGAATAAGAGATATAAACAAAGACAAAGAGGAAGAGGTGGTAGATTCCCTAGGGGAAGAGGTAGATCTCATGGTGAAAATAGTAGAAATGAATCAGACAAGTCAATTTTAGACACATCTCAAGACAAAGGAAAGATTAAATGGAAAGGAGGAAATTCATACCAAGGAAGAGGTAATTACCCCTGAGGTGGTTATAGTAGAAGAGGGTTCCAAGGAAATTGTTACAGTTGTGGTGAAGAAGGACATCGATCTTTTGAGTGTACACATGCAAGTAAGAAAGTTGGTAGCTATTGGTTGTATTTCCAATTTTGTAGTGTGCCCAGTAATTTTTGAAATCCTCAGTCATTTTTGTGCTTAAGATTTGAAAATATGTCTAAAATTGTTTAAATACCTCTGCAAATAATGATCTTCAAAGCCAAATTGAGGAAAATTTTCCAAAACCCTAAGTCCTAGGTTTTCCTATGTTTGAAAATGGCTAAAAGCCCTAATATCTCTGTCACAGTTCTGTTTTGAAGTTACTTTATCATAACTTAAAGTCTTTAATAAGTCATGTGCCTTTTAAAGTTAGTTTCTAGGTCTCTAAAGGAAAAGAGAATATTCCATTACGTTATGAGACTTAGAGAAAAGGCTTTGTCATGTTATCTCAAAATGAAAATAATATACCTCAGATGATAGGGATACTTAGCACAAACCATCCATCTTAAGTCAGATCCAACGGTGGTCGGGAAGTCTCTTGATAAACTCTGCAGTTTGAAAATTATTCAGTGATACTGCATTCTTTTAGTCATGAAGTCTCCTAAACAAACCAGAGTCAGATGCTGATTTCAATATTAGTGTTGTTGTTGGGTCATGGAAGAAAGCAAGAGTTAAGTAAAAATTCATGAGACTTGGCCACAACCATCAGATGAAAGAAGATCCAATGGTTGGCGCTAAGTCGCTAAGAAAGTTTGAAAAGTCAAAGGCGATCCAGAGATTAGGAGACAAAATGATAATTGAGCACATGTTTAACAGTTACTTAGTCTCTAAGAAAAATATAAGGTAAAGAATACATCTGGTGACTTGGAGATAATGGTCATGTAGTCTCATGAAAAATTAGGGTTTTCCTTTAAAATCTCGAGACTCAGCGCAGACCGTTAGATGTAGATAAAAGAAGATCAATGGTAGTTGGGTTAACTCCAGAAGAAAGTGATAAGTGTAAAATTATTCAGCGATTAAGAGATAAAGCCTTAGTCATCTTATCTCCAAATAAATTATCATTTGAAAGGGTTTTTTTAGCGATAAGGAGATTACTCAGTCACCAAGTCTCTAAAAGGAAACCAAGGTTAAAGATGAGTTGTTAGAAGCTTTAGTCACAGAGTCTCCGAAAAGATATGAGTTAAGTGATTTTATTTGGTGACAAGGAGATAACTGTTGATCAAGAAGTTGATCATGTGGCAGTCACCAGGTCTCAGTAAGAAACCACAGTTAAAGGTAACTTTCAGTGACAAGGAGATTATACAATCGTGAGGTCTCTAATAGAAAAACAAGAGTTTTAAATGAAGACTTTTCTTCGGCGCTAGGATGTACAGTTGCCAGCCAATAAGAATTAAGAGATTTATGACAAGTGTGTTAAAAGGTAGCTGAGCTATATGTAAGGTAGCCAATCTGATCGAATTTGGATCCTGTTTGAATATAATAAGTGTTTTTTTTACATCAAAAAGCACTCATTCAAATTTGATTTCCTGTCACTTTCAGAGGCTACGGCTAGAGCAGAAATTGATTTCACAGCATGAAAAATTGAATACATAAGTGATTGAATCGCAATTATATGATTTATGCATTGATGATTCAGAAATAAATAAGGGTTACCATTAATCATTTCTTCTTAACAAGAGTTTATTTTTTTTAGAGAAATTTTTTTCTAAGTAATCAGTGTATGTAGAAAACAGAGCTTCTCAGATTTACAAAGTAAAACAAACTAGTTTTCAGCCCAGAATTTAAGGAATTACAGTGATAATCAATGACCTGGAGTAAATTGAGTGACTCACATTTGGAAGTGAGTGATCTGGAGATAGATTTGTTTCAATATTGGTGAGATAAATTTGAACATAATAGTGGAAAAGATCAGTCTAGCAATGAGCGTAGCTTCTACCAGTGGAAAAAGTGGTGATGCAGAAGATGACATGAAAGGAAAGAGGAATTACTTTGAGGAATTCATCACTCTATTGCTAGGATCTAGTCAAAATAGAAAGGTAAATACCAACAATCTCGTAGATGATTTGTCATATATTAGGGATGCCAAAACTCCAGGTTCTTCTTGTTATTCCCTTTTCAATTATTTTTATAAAAATAGTGATGAATCTGTACCAATTTCAAACCCTTGGACCTATGGACTAGCCAAATTAGTAGTCCCTTATATCTTTGTAGATGCTGATTTCATTTTAGAGGTGGCTAGTAGGTATGATGTCCTAACCAAGACCATAAAAATGGATGATGGAAAAATCCCTAGTAACCCTATATAGGAATTCATTTATGAAAGCGTTCAATGTTTATCATCCAATGGCTACAGAGATAAATTTGAAAATTTTAGAAGCCAAGTATACAAGAGAATCTGGTATTGCATCAAATTTGATTCAGGAGTATCATGTGCCCATAAGAATGAATAATTACATAGCACCTATCCCAGGAACTGCTCCCTACTAGTACAAAGATCTCAACTTTTATATGAAGTATATTTCCTATGCATTGTGCAGAGTTTTGGGAAAGAATGGAGGGCCTAAGAGATTAAGTTCAGATATCCTTATGATTGTCCTAGATATGCAGAGCCCTCATACCAGCACAAACTATGATTATATTTAGTATATAATCGATAAAATGCGTCAAGGGTTTGTTGATATCCAAAGCAAGGAGAAAGACCCCAAACTCATGCATTATTCCATATTGATGCATTTGAGTTTGTATTAAAATTTTCCTCTCATGAATTTCCAGTATTTGAGGCCTCAGAGGTTTCATCAGAATCAAGCCAACCTAGTACAATTTTGGTTAAGAGTGTGGAACTACACCTCCAGGGAGAAGGAATTTTGTGCTTTCCATAATTGGATAGTATATCCAATCCTCAAGTGTCTAGGTGTAGACAAGACTAGGCTAGCAGTAAAGGTGCTAGAGTTGTTGAGGCCATGCCAATATGTTGATAAATGGTGAGGAGACCACAATTGGGGGGATTTTTATTATGAGAAGAATTATACTTTAATTAGGGTTTATGGTTGTACTCACCCACCCCATATTCTCCCATTCCATGTGCCACCTAGAATTACAGTAATGGAATTTATTAGACAATTGATTTTGACAGATAGGGAGCACCTAGTTCCTCATAGGAAGGGTATATTTACCCCTAGGAAGTTCAAAATATGCAATTTTACAATTGGTAAAAGGGCAGTATATCCAGTAAATAATTGGATGAGCCATTATAGGATGAATGTAGCCCTGTGTAGATACATTGATACAAAATGTTTTATAATGAGTGCAAAGAAGCTCCTAACACCTATATTCCTTTTACTAGAGAACATGAGCAATGTATGGAGGAACACCTCATTAGGAATATACTGGAAGATGAGTAGGTTAATCAGAGGGCTGATAAATTTAGTGAACTAATGGATTTGGAGAGACAAGTGAAGAGGAAAGGAATCTATTTTGAGGGTTTCTTCCCAGATTTGCTATATTTGAAAAGACTTGATGCCATGGTTGAGTCTTACAATTTACTATGTGCTCAAATTGAAGATGCACTGGAAGTGAAGGAAAAGGGCCATAAAGGGCATTCTTCATCAGAATATGATGAGGATAATGATGAAGAATATTTAGATCCTATCTCCCCTCTAGTAAATCATCTATTTGTTGAAGAAAAGGCTATAGAAGAAGAAAATGTGATTGACCTAACAGAGGTACCAGAAACTGAGGTCACTGATAGCCCCCACCAAAGAAACAAAGAATAGAAATAGGGGAGCCATTACATGATAAAAAGAAAGAGAAGAAAAATGATATAATCGATGCTCTTATCACTGGTGATAGAGCTTATGATCATCAACTTAGGATGCATATCAGAGTTAGAAAGAAGCTGCAAAAGGATGATGAAGAGGAGATAAAATTGCCTCTTCTAACATGCACTGATGAGAGATTGCTGCACCAAGAACAATTCCCAAGTGATGATAAATTTATTAAGACCAAGTAATTTAAAGAGTTTCTTATCTGGAACAAGCAGAAGCAAGTAGGTGCATAGTTGCAATTAGCAGGAGGAGATTTAGTAACAAGTGAGGCTTTGCAAGTATTGTAGGATTATGATCCTGATTCAGAATAGATCACACTAGAAGAAGCTAGGAAATTGGTAAAATATAGTGGGATGTTATTGGTAGAAAGATGGGATTTAGCCTCAGCCTTCATAATAGACCAGATAAGGAAGCAACCTAATGTCAAGCTATCATCATAAATATAGGTTGGAGAGATGATAAGAGGATTCAGGTACAATCCAGAATCCCAGGCCCTAGCAATGTGAAGCTTAGCTCCAAAGGATCAAAAGCCTTCATTACTCAACATACAAGAGAAAATCGAAGGGGACAAGATCATTTGGTCTATCCAGAACATAGGAGACTTGCAAATTTCCCAAGTTCTCACTCATTTTGCACAGTTGAATGAGGCTAAGGCGACCCAAATGTCTGAAAGATTCAAGAAACTGGCTAGTGAAACTAGTGACATAGTCAAGGATAGGGAATTGGGTCTAATAAATATTAAGGTACACAAGAAGCTAATTGAAGAATCGACACAAAAACTGCTAGATATGCCTGAATTTTCCCCTGCAGAACACAAAGAAGGAAAAGATGCAGAAATTCAAATAGAGGAAATAGAGCATGTTGTACCAGGAAAAGGGTAGGTGAACAATGAGCACAACAATATTATTTTGAGTGCATTGGTTCAAATTTTGTAGCATAGGATCAATATAATAAAAGATAAAATAGATATAGTATATGGTGCCTATGGCAAATTTCCAGGCCTACAAGTAGAAGTTAACAATTTTGTCCAAATTTTGAACCCATACTATGCTACATGGTCAGGAAGAATAGGATTGTTTGAGAGGTTCACATCTTTGCAACCACATAGATCAGATCTACCAGAGGTAGTAACCCAAGTTGGGGTTGAGATAGAACAGATAGGGGCAACCTTGTCCTTTTTCAAAGGCAAGGCTAATCAGATTGAAGCAAGATTAAACATGTTTAGGCCTAATTATAATAGATTTGTGCCATCGATCAAATCAGAAGACAATAAGATCAAGCCACTAGGGGTATGGTGCTTGGAATTTGATACTGTGCTACCTAGTAAAGAGGTATATGTTTCTGATAAGGGAGAATTGGATATGCAAAGATACAATAAAATTTTAGATGAAGCATTTAAAGAAGAAATATATTTCAACATGTTCATCACAGATGTCAAGAGAATTACTAATGCCAGGTGGGAGAGATAGAAGACCCAATTGGAAAACATACAAAGCTTTGAATGGCCGAAGGAGGAAGATGTCACAGCATGGGATGTATTAACAAAGACCGAGAAGAAAAATCCTATCACTATTGACCTGGACATAATGGATGAAGAATATGAGGACACATGGCACCTTCTCTTTGAGCACAAGGAGGTTAGCTATCATGAAGACTAGTGTAAAATAGCCTATAATGGCGGTCACTAGGTCTCACAAAAAATATCAGATGCTATCCTGAACATATACAGACAAAGGCGCCAAAGATCA
This sequence comes from Thuja plicata, assembly GCA_018584345.1. Taxonomy (NCBI): domain Eukaryota; kingdom Viridiplantae; phylum Streptophyta; class Pinopsida; order Cupressales; family Cupressaceae; genus Thuja; species Thuja plicata. The sequence continues at coordinate 415,828 of MU223704.1, read as the reverse complement.
CAAGAAGACAAAGAAAAAATCAGATTTCATTATTCATTTTTGTCCTTCCACTGCTTGGTTATTTCCTGTCTTTTGTCTTTTCTATATTTTAGGGTTAGATTTTAAAACCATCCAAAGCTTGTTGCATCCTTACTTATTAAGGATTTCAAGATGGTTTAAGCCTATAAATAGAGCTTATTGTAACATTTTGAAAGATGATGGAATATAATTACAAGGTAGACTACTACAATTTTGTCTGAGCCTCTGTACTTTTTGTCTATTGTATGTATTTTGAAGCATTTAGACATTAATAAAATACATTGCAATCTCTATTTTATATTGTTTTGTCTCTTTTATTTATGTTCAAGCTTTTATGTTTTTATTTGTAAGGCATCTAAATACATCAACTACAAGGTAGTTGTGCAATCATTTGTGAGGTCCTTCAAAGAAGGAATAATTCTTTCATATGATTCCATGAAGTTGTATATTGATGTTTAAGATATGATAAACAAAGATATAGGAGTGAGTAGATAGTTTGTAAGGCATTCTGTTTGGATTGCATTTATTTTCATTAGTCACCTAATTGTGGATTTTCATTCAATATTGACTCTGTAGCCCATAGGATCAGGCACTGGTTTATAGTTGTGCAAGTAATTGTTCAATCATCTAGCATTTAAGAACAATCAATCAATTACATTACATTTATAAGAAAGCATAAATTCATAAGAAATTGTACTCACAGAGTATACAATTCAAGTCTGTTGATTCCTTCAAGAGAGAATCAAATAGGTTGCCCCTCCTAAGTTCAGAGAACTATAAAAGGAAGAAGGATGAGAATCCTTATTACATTACTATTTGATGTTGTCAAAATACTAGTTTGGCTTATTAAGCTCTGTATCAAATTATTAATGGTCATTTGCATAGTTATCTACTTATTGATACAGAAAAGGCATTTAGCAAGTTTGTAAGAAGACATAATCCACTATAAAGTACTGTAAAATCAGTAATCAATTAAAGGTAATACCTGCTTGAGTTAGTGGATCTCAAAAAAGGACGATCATATCCAATCCTCATAAATTAGGCTTTTCTTGCATATAGAATATTGGAAATATACAAGAGCAAGCATTTATACTGGTTTTAAAAGGTACTTGCAAGAAAAATCCCTAACAGTAGCAATATAAATGCTTTGGTGCAAGAGGAGTCACCGAATGAACCTGAGAAGGAAGGAAATGTAATGATTAGAAGGATACTATGGAGTGAGAAAGATAAGCAGGATCCTATTAGGAAAATATTGTTCAAGACCAGATGTAGAGTTGTAGACAAATTTTGGAAGGTAATTGTTGATAGTGGAAGCTCAAAGAATCTGGCATCTAAGGAAATGGTCACAAAGTTGTAGTTGGAAATAATGAAGCATCTGAAGCCCTATCAGATTTCATGGATCAAGGATGAGCATACATTAATGGTGAGTGAACAATGTTTTATGAATCTGAAAAATTGGAAAGTATTATGATAAGGTGTTGTGTGATATTATGAAAAATGGATTATTGTCATATTTTGATGGGTAGACCTTGGCAATATGATACACATGCTATACATGATGGAAGATTGAATATATATTCTATTTGGGTTGATGGTAAGAAGCAAGTTTTGTTACCTTTGGTTGAAGAATCTATTGGTGAGATATGTACATTTGTGAAATTTTGTTTGATGGAAGGTAGATAGTTTGTTAAGGATTTGAAAAGAAATGATATTTGTTATGCTTTGATTCCTAACAAATCGAGTAGGAATACAAAAGATATTCCTGTAGAAGTTGAGAAGTTACTCACTGAGTACAAGGAGATCATTTCAGATAATGTACCTGATGGTTTTCTACCAATGAGTGATATCAGTCATTGTATGGATCTAATTCCTGGAGCTAGTTTACCAAACAAAGAACTACATCGGTTAACATCGACTGGGAATGAAGAGCTTAACCAACAAGTTCATGAATTATTGAACAAAGTTCTGATCCAAGAAAGTTTGAGTCCATGTGCAGTACCTAGTGTGTTGGAGCCTAAGAAGATTAGAGAATGATGAATGTGTACTGATTCGAGAGAAATAAAAAAGATCACAGTAAAGTATAGGTTTCCTATACCGAGAATGGATGACATAATGGATTTTTTGAGTGAAGCAAGATATTTTACCAAAATTGATTTGAAGAGTGGATATCATCAGATCAGAATCAGAGAAGGTGATGAATGGAAGACTGCTTTCAAGACAAAGGAAGGTTTGTATGAGTGGTTGGTTATGCCTTTTGGTTTAATTAATGCATCGAGTACTTTTATGAGGTTAATGAATGAAGTTTTAAAGAAATTCTTGAAAAAAAGTGTGATTGTATACTTGGATGATATTCTGATATTCAGTAAGACTAGAGAATAAAATTTGATACATATAAGGAAAGTGTTGCAGATATTGAAAGAGGAAAAGTTGCTGATAAATCTGAAAAAGTGTTCCTTCATGAAAGAAGAGCTTGTGTATTTGGGTTTTGTGATTTCAGCTGATGGTTTGAAGATGGATCCAGAGAAGGTTGAAGTTATACTGAATTGGCCTACACCTGAGAATGTCAGTGAGGTAAGATCATTTCATGGATTGGAAAGTTTTTACAGGAAGTTCATCATAAATTTCAGTTCTATTTATAATGCTATGACTGAAACAATGAGAGGAGACAAAAGAGAATTCAAATGGACACATGGAGCTGATAAGAGTTTTGAGACTTTGAAGTTGAAGCTTGTTGAATTACTTGTGTTAGCCTTACCTAATTTCAATAAGCTATTTCAAGTTGAATGTGATGCAAGTGTAAGTGAAATTGGAGCTTTATTAACTCAAGAAGGTAAACCCGTTGCTTTCTTTAGTGAAAAGGTGAATGATGCTAAGAGGAAATATTTTGTCTATGATCAAGAGTTATATGCTATTGTTCAAGATATGAAGAAATGGAGACATTACTTGATGCTGACTGAATTTCTATTTTATACTGATCATAAGGCTTTACAGTATTTGGGTAGTCACAATAAGTTGAATTAGAGACATATGAAATGGGTAGATTATTTAAAGAGTTTCAAATTTGTGATCAAGCATAATAGTGGAGTTTCTAACTGATTTGTTGATGCATTGAGTAGAAGAAGATCTTTGTTGGATGAAATGAGAATTAAAGTTTTTGGTTTTGATGATATGAAACATTTGTATGAAAATGACCCTGATTTTTCTAAGCAGTGGAGAGTGTGCAGAGCACCGAGTCCAAATAAAACAAGTAAGTATGAAGACTATTTCATTTAGGAAGATATGTTGTTCAAAGGTATTCAGTTGTGCATACCGAAAGCATCAATGAGAAGTAATTTTATAAAGGAAAAAAATAGTAGAAGTTTGGCTTGACATTTTGGTATTGATAAGACATTGAGTTTTCTTAAGGAAATATATTTGTGGCCTCAGTTGTATAAGTATGTTCAAAAATTTGTGAAAATATGTGGATTTTTTCAAGTTGCAAAATGAGTGAGTCAGAATACTAGTTTTTATACACCGATTACTGTTCCTGAGAAACCTTGGAGTGATATCAACATGGATTTTGTTCTTGGCTTAGCGAGGACAACAAGAGGTAATGATTCCATATTTTTTGTGGTGGATAGATTTTCTAAAATGACACATTTCATACCATGTAGGAAAACATTAGATGCACTACATATAGCAGTTCTTTTCTTTAAGGAGATTGTCAGATTGCATGGATTACTGAGGATTATTATCTTTGACCGATATAGTAAATTTGTTAGCTATTTTTGGAAAACATTTTGGAAAAATTTGGATACCAAGTTGAGGTATAGTTCTACATTTCACCCACAGACTGATGGACAAACAGAGGTTGTAAACTGAAGTTTGGGTAACTTTTTGAGATGTTTAGTTGGAGACACACCAAGTAATTGAGATTTGATGTTGCCACAAGCAGATTTTGCATACAACAGTTTAGTAAATAAAAGTACTGGAAAGACACCTTTTGAGATTGTTCATGGCACACAATCGAGAGGTATATCAGACTTGAGAGATATTGCTGGAGAAGAGAAAAGGAGTGCTGAAGAAGAAAAGTTTGATGAGTTTATGAAGACATTGCGTGAGGATGTAAAACAAAAGATGGAGAAAAGTAATCCGAAAAACAAAGAAAGTAAAGATAGATCAAGAAGACATAAAAATTTTGAAGTTGGTGATGTAGTAATGGTTCATTTGAAGAAAGGAATATTTCCTATTGGAACATATGGTAAAATGAAAATGAATAAATTTGTTCCTTGCAAAATACTGAGAAGATTTGACAGTGGAAATGCTTATGAAGTACAATTACCTGATGATATGGATATATCACCTATATTCAATATTTCATACTTGTATGTGTTACTCAAAAAATCACAACATACAAAAGGACAAACACCAACAGGAAAAGATTGCATTTTTAGGTGTCCAATTGATGTTACCTTTCAGGTATTGTTGATTTACATTTAATTATTACATTGATTTTCAAATATTACCATTGTACTCTAAGTATTGATCTCAGTACAGAATTTCAATTTATGATTGATCAATTACATTGTACATTCAAACTGAATGTAATATACAAATGTCTTTTCATGTATCATATCAATTTAAAGATTACATTTGTAGAAAGAAAAACATGAAAAGTATGGAGTAGGCGTCCCATGCATTGCCTTGAGGTGTGATGGTAGTCAGTTGGTTGAGCAGTCAAGTCCTAGGTCTCCAAGTCTTTAGGGTTTTATCTGCATCTTCATAAGGTCTTTAGGGTTTCATCTGTATCATGAGAGAGAAAAATGGGTTAGATCCAGTTGGATCTAAGCAATGAACAAGACACAAACAACATACAATCAATTCTTCTAAATGCTGCATATCTATTTGACAAAATCAATGCAACAATGAAATATATATCAACAATAAGGAAAAGATAGTATTAAAGGGACTTGTTTTCTAAACAATGAATCCTTTTACTATAGATGATCATCCTAATGTATGTCATTTTTGTAAAAATGAATGAAAGGGACTTAGCATTTCCATCTGAGAAACTTTTTTTAAAAAATTTGATCAACCTGTTAGGATAGTAAATACAAATGAATTCACCAACATTCATAAATGAGTGTCATCCTGGATGACACTCACCCACAAACATTAATGGATTTATTCTATCTACTGTCCTAACAAATTAACTGGTGATATATGTGCAAAAGGTGATCATGTGATTAAATGTAGGAAACAAAAAGGAAATACAGTGGATGTCACGAGCCCGTGCTCGAACTTCACATAAGCCATTACATGCAAGAGAGATAGTTTACATTTCAAAGGGTTACTGCTCACATATTAAATGCCGAAGAAGATGTAAATAAATGAAAGAGTTCAAAAGATGCTACAGGAGGCACATGAGGAAAGAAAGATTTTTAATAAACTAGAGAAATGCGGAATTGAAAGAATCTGAAGTTCACTATCTTCACGCAAATAAGAGAGTTTAGGAGATGCTGTTACAATGTTGTTATGTTTATTTGAAAGGTTGACGTTGCAAAGTGAAATATTCATAACAAGAAATGTGAAAGCTGCAAGCAGAGGATAGAGATCAACAATCTCAATATCAGCATGGGTGTACATTCATAATGGTGAAACATACACAGAAGGCAAATATTGTAGATAGTATCATGAGTTATCTAAAAAGATTTTCCCAGATGTTGTTATAGTTCATGTGTCTAACAGTAAGTACATCTTCATGCTTTCAGACAAAGTTTCAAAAGAAAATATCTTTATGCAGAGTGTTTAAACAAGTACATCTTATACTGCTCTTTTAAGAAATAATGTTCATTCATGGTAAAATGTTGGCTGTATTTAGATATAATGTACATTCATGATAAAGCGCATGACATATATTCATGATAATGAAACATATGTGCCAGTTAGGGTTTCCCATTTTGAGTATAACCCATGGGAGTCACGAGCAGGTGCTCGAACCCCATGAGTTTCTTTCTCATATACATTTTTAAGAAAGTAGTGTATCGACTATAGTGAGAATATGACATTTTTATAATGTTATAGACCTATTGTATTTCCATTTTGATTGAATATACTCATGCTGTTATCAGTGAAACTGTGTTTTGGATATGTTTTTTTTTTTTAAACATTATAAGCATTCTGGAAAGAATATCTCATGTTTTTTCAGATAGTACAAAAGAATGGATGTTCGGCTTGAACAAGGAAGCATTTTTTTTATGCTTATTACAATGTTGTATTCTAAGACAACAAGAGGAATGTGTTTTAAAGAATTTAAAAATAGTTATGAAGCCTGTGTTTTATTACAAATCCAGACACGCATTAAACTCACACATCTACAAGTGCATCTTCAAAGATTTTTGATAAAAGCCATGTGGGTATTCCAACAAAGTGACAACATACTAAGTAACAACAAAATCTTAAAGTCAAGAGATGTTTCATGCTACAATAGAGGATTCGATAGAAAGAAAAGTACCAAAGAAATCTTATTATCAACATTTCCTCAACAACATCTCCATTTCACATTAAAACTGCAATGAACACAAAGTGCAAGGGATACTTATCTGAGAGGCCAAGTGTCGCGGGGCAAAGACCAGCAGAGAAGTAAAAGCTCAGGTTCTTTGAAGACAAGCAGTGGTGGCCATAAATAGTAGTGATTTTCCAACTTCATGCACTGCGAGTTCAATGCCGAGTTTCATAGGTAGCTCTACACCATGGCTTCATCTATACCAAGCTCGTGGTGGTGGTCTATCAAGCTAGAGTTAACCCACTGTCAAAGCCTAAGATCAAGCAGTGGTGGCCGAGGTCAAGCAAAGTGTTATTTTCCAAACCTCACAACCCCATGTTACAAGCATATACCCAGCGCCATTTGTCATGGTCTTGAAAATTACAAGCTCTGAGTTGTTTCATTAAACATCAAGCTGAAGCTAACTCACTGTTAGAACTGAGTTTGAACCAAATGGAAGATCAAAAACCCTAGTATTTTTGAAGGAGAAAACAACCAAATATGCCATGTGTTATGGTGAGTTAGAAATTATATCTCTCTTCCTCATAAAGCTCATGAATCTCGAGCTTCTTCACAGAATGGAGCCGGATACAGTGCAGAGAAACATGGTTCCAGATTGCAACATGGCGATGGCACAATGAAGAAAACCTAAATGCAAATGAGCAGATAAAAATTATGCATTATGTTTTAGCCAAGTTTTGGAGTCCACTAACAAAAGAAGTAAATGCTATGGCGGTTTTCAGCTCATCAAAATTCCCTCACAATGCCGCGACAGTACCTTTTATACCAGAGAAGTGATGATGGAGATGGAGTGAGCTGTAATCAGATATATTATATTGATCAAACATCAAATCCCATAGTATGGCGTCGACTAGTTGGGGTTAAGTGCTGAGTATAAGTTAGGTTTTATATCGTGCTATCAGATTATGGTCAACAGTCATGCTTTTAGGGTTTTATGCCTTAGGAATTCGAATGTCATGTATTTGAATTTTATGTATTAAGGTTGGTAGGATGTGCAAAGGAATATATGTTATTTTCCAACTTTAGAGAAACAATGAGGCTAAACCTAAGGCTAGATTTAGGGCATTGGTCGAGCCATTTGGCTTAGTATTTTTCTATTGTGGAGGGCTTTTTGGGGGGAAATATTTTCAAAATAAGCCATGTTGGCTATATAGTAGTTTTTTGGCTTCATGTTTAGGGGGGTCAAGATGGTGAAGAGAAGAGCTTTAGTGAATTTGTTTTTCCTATAGCTATTTGTTTATACTTTTGTATCCATTGTTAGTTCATGCTTGTGATTTCAATTTTGTGCAAGAGGATGCTTGTATTCCTTGCCATTATTCTGAAATTCATACATATAACTACATATAGATTTTGAGAAGAATATAGTTGCCTCACTTTTTCATACATTTTTGGTGATCATATGTTCGAATCCTATTCAATTTTCTGCATTCAAGTGTAATACCTTTGTAGCATGGATTAGTGGATTGTATCATTTCCTATTGTAGATGACAGGATATAAGCCTTTTGCAAAATATGCATGTTGTTGATAGTAAGATTGCTATTTGTGGTTAAACCCTAGTAGTGACCTTCTAAATTAGCCTATGTATTGGGTAGTGAGTGATATTGCAGAGATCATTAGGGTATGTTAAGTGAGTGTCAGTTTGAAAATTTTGAAAGGTCTAAAACTATTTGGTGTATCACCTTTTTAAGCTTTATCCATGCAATTTTAGTTAGAGTTTCTCTCTTTCCCTCCAAAAATCAGGAGAAGATAGTATAAAATTGATACCCAAATTCAATAGGAACCGACCTAGAATCCGTAGACTCCTTCTCGGACATAGTCTACCCACAGCTAGAGAAGGTTTCCATTTTTAGGATGGAATTGTTGTGTAACCCTAATGCCTGAGTTAGGGTGACAATTATAAACCTCAACAGTATGAATATCATGAACCTAATGAAGAAGTGACAATACCGAGTGATTATCCTAAGAAATAGATAGAGCAAGTTGAAATTTTTTTGAAACAAAGAGTTTTCAGAAGTACAAGAGGAAAGGATTACATGGAGTATCTGATAAAATGGAAGAACAGACTGATTAAGGACTCATCTTGGATTTCTCAATCTAAGTTGGATTCATTTTAGGTTTGACCTGATACATGATACGGGGAATCATTTCTTGTAACCCTAGGTTTCTGATGTAGGAGCATCTTGGGTCCTTGGCAATCCTGCTCAACCAAAAATATGTTTAATTTTTTTCTTTAGCTTATTTGGAGGCTGCTCGGTGAAGTTCTTGGTAACCCTGTTACTTGGTTACTTGTTCTGTCTTACTTTACTGATGGGTCTTAGTGTATGTTGGCTGGTCTGTGGTTCTTTCATCAAGTTGGTTTATGTTGCTTTGTTATCTTCTTACCGAGTTGTTCATGTTGCTCTTTTATCTTCTTACCGAGTTGTTCCTGTTGCTCGATTATCTTCTTACCGAGTCATTTATCCTAATTGGGCTGACTTCTACATTTAATTTATGTGGTGTAATTAATGTGGGGTCTCTCATTGGGATCTGTGTGGACCTAAATCTGGGTCTCACTTAGGGATTTGAGTGTCAACCTCCTTGGTGGACTCCTGTATATATTTGGTTTATGTTCTTAGTGTAAGCACGAGTTTTTGGGGTAGCAATTTTAGTAGGAATTTGGTATCAAATTGTTAAGTGTTAGGATATTTGGAAGACAAGTCTATGACCTTGCATGTATGAAGATCATTCTATAATTCATTTTCATGTATATGGTTGAAACTAGGAAGGCCTTACATCCTGACATGTAATAAGTTTGATCAATTAATGAAAAGACTATCTGTTGTTTCTTCTCTCCTTCTTGTGTTGTTGTTTCCGCATTATGTATCTACAAGCTGGTTTGGTATTTGGGGGTGCCTTTAGCCCCACTTCCCTACCCTCCTTGCATCAGGGTATCTCTTATTGGTTCTAATACTTCATTTGTTTGATGGAGTGAACTATGTATTTAGTATTGTTCCTATGTACTAGGCAGATGTAGTGGCTGGGTACCTATGCATTTTGGTGAGATGGATCATTTACCATATGGACACTCTTTCATTCATATTTTTGAGGCATCCTTCCATATTTTTATCATCTCTTCAGACTTTGATATTTTTTTCCATTTGTATCTTCTAGTTTCAATGTTTGCCTTCATTTTCCATCCTGATTCAAGTAGTGTCATTTGAGGGAAATCATGTAGATTGTAATCTTCTCTATCTGATCATGTTCTTTTATAGTGGAGGTTCCAGCATTTATTCTTCAACAGTGTTTGCAACTTCATGCTTCAATGGTGTTCTTCATGTTCTTGCTTTGTTCCTATATTTTTGGACATTCTCTAGTTTGGAGGCTTTTTCATTCCTTCACTAGGCTTCATCTCTTTTATGAGAGGGGTTTTTACCATTGGTTTTTCTCCTTTTCTCCTCTTTGCAAATATTTTTTGTACCTGGGTACCTGATTAGGCCATTGATGCAGAGTGGGCAGCTAGAAGTCCCAAAAGAGATAAGTAGATGCTTCAAATCTTCAAACTCAAGAAGTACACCACCAAGTTAGGTGTGAAACCAATATGCAAATTTCCTCTGCACTTATCACAAGTGCAAAAATGACTTGATTCTAGGCTATCACAACCTACTCCCAATAGGGGAACCTAATCACAAGGTTCACACAAGTCTTCAACCCCAACTTCCTATAGTTGGCTACTAGGCACATTTGCTAGAATTACTTAAATTCCCCCTAAAGTGACTCCAAGGAATAGGGGTGACCTATACTATAGGATTTGGTCTATTTAGGTCCCTAAGACAAGGATTCAATGATCCTATTCAACTTGTGCAACCCTTTGAACATAGTTTCCTTAAAAACCTAACTCCTTGCTTGTAGCCTTTTTAGTTAGGAAATTGGACTTAGTTTTAGATTATCCCACATAACCCTCTAAATAGAATAGGGATTCAGACACCCTTTATTCCCAAAGGGATTATAATTAATCACCAAAACATGGAAATGAAAAGAAGACAGGAAAACACTTAGTTTTGATAAGAGAATTAGGCCTAATTAGGTCTGCATTTGCACTACTAGTGCTATTTCCCTGCAAAAAATATCCAAACCAACACTTGGAACATGTGAGGGAATACATAAGGGTCTTCCACACCAATTTATAGGTCTTGGTGAATCCCGAAAGGAAAGTTATGTGGACTGTCCTAATTCACTGGTTGGTGCACAGATGGACATGTACACCTAGGGCATCATGGCAAACGCATCTCCCTACATTTTTTCAAACCCAACCTACATAATCTTAAAGAGAAATATAAAAACATGATTTCCACCAAGGGCCATTAGCTTCCCATGGTGGAAACAAGAAATATGCACAATTTCTATGAAACCCTGATTTAGGGCCTACAAACCAGGAAGGAAGAGTAAAAATATAATAACTTTTGATGGACAGAAGATTATAACATGAGACCAGTTGTAAATGAAAGATAATTCACAAGGTGATGTAGAGCATCATGGAACTCAACCAAAATTTTAGGATCTATCTGATCCAATCAATTATTTCAACACGTTCATCAACCACTTCATCATATTAGAGGCATATTCCATCATCAAACATCAACACATTATTATATGCTTTGATTCCATTATCACAAATAATTGTTTCAGATTTATAGACCTGTACTATGTACCCCATAACTTTCAGGAAACACATTAATTTTCAATTTTCTTCAGTGAAGTTGTTCATAATTATGTTTTCTCAAACATATCCCAAAATTATCCAAATCCAACCTCTCAATCAAAAGATATGGTGTCTGTACCAAGACCCATTTTATTGTCATAAAACAGAAACTCCATTTTCTCAATCTGCCTAGGGCATCATATAAATTTCTGAATACATATCCATTTAAAATGAAACTAAAACCATATTAACCCTCCATTAATCTAGTTTCCAAAACTATAAGATACATATTTTTCCATTGATTAATTCATGAGATAAATAGAAACCATTGACTGCCACTCCATTGAAGATTGTTGAAAACCAGTGTTCACTAAAATGCTGATAACTTTCACAAATCTGAATAAAAATGACTCAAACCAAAATATAATGAAATATAATTCAAATATCTTTCCAATTCATATTATTAGAGGTCTTGATTCAACAAAATTATGTTTGTACCAAACGCTGCAATTTGACTGTTCCCTGAAATCCCCAAATCTGCAATCAACAACTTCCACCAAAACATGCATAACTTTCTCAAAACAGATTGAAATGATTCCAAAAAAAAAGGAAAAGGAAGGTAATTATTCAAATTATCTCAAAAATATATATTTACAAGGTTTCCAGGCCGTACATGTCCGTACAAGGCCTGGAACCAATACTAAAACTGAAAAAACCAATCAAAACAACACCAATATATTGCACAAAAAATGTCTCAAAATGTTCTCCTTCCTTCAAATCTATTCCAATCTGATTTTATTTGACCATACAATGATATTTATAGACTCATTGGTAGTTGAGACCATACAACTACCTCTCATAACCATTTGACTTCCCTTTTACAACTTTTAATGCAATATTTATGCATTTGACAACATTTTTGCATTAC
>MU223704.1:376956-392581 GCA_018584345.1 Thuja plicata | reverse complement strand
TTCATCCTTGTGGATCTAAGGATTTGAATCCACCACAAGGGTCTCCATACAAGCAAGGTGAATTTGTTTATTTACTTTGTTTATTTCTGCAATTTCAATTACATATATTTGAGGCTAATTCCAAAACTGGGGTTTGACCAAGGCAAACCCCTCCCCCACAACAAAAAAATCTCCTTTTTCTTGAAAGTACAGGTATAGAATAGTGGATTTGAGCCCAGATCTGGATACCCTTTTCAGAACACTTTCGGGATCCGCGATCAAAGTCACTTTCGGATTTGTGCAGGTCAAGGTCGACATTTTGGGGTTAGGGTTGACATTTGTGGGTCAAGGTCGGCCTTTTTCATAAGATGACATCAGAACGGAAAACGATTTCTGGGTTTTGTTCATCTCTGCGTTCCAGTTTTGGATAATACTTCAATTTTTCTAGAAATAGCCTATAGACCTCAGAAAATAGCATTCTTTGATCTGCACTATTTTAAGGTTGGTACTCCATCTCATTCATTTCAATTCCTAGATCTATCATATACATTCCTTTCTAAAAATGGGAATTTAAGATCTTTCCTCTTTGCTCTCATGTCTGAATGGATGATTCATTTGTGCATTGATCCTTCTTTTGGGTTAATCAATTTGGATCTTTCATTTGTGCATTTGAGGTTAAAAGGAACATCTTATCTTCCTCACATATCACACAAACATGCACTTATTTCAAATGTGACATATTTTCTTATGTTACATTTTGGTAACACTCTATTTTATATGTTACACATGGATTAGTGGATTGTATCATTTCCTATTCTAGATTACAGGATATAAGCCTTTTGCAGAATATGCATGTTGTTGATAGTAAGATTTCTATTTGTGGTTAAACCCTAGTAGTGACCTTCTAAATTAGCCTATGTATTGGGTAGTGAGTGATATTGCAGAGATCATTAGGGTATGTTAAGTGAGTGTCAGTTTGAAACTTTTGAAAGATCTGAAACTATTTGGTGTATCACCTTTTTAAGCTTTATCCATGCAATTTTAGTTAGAGTTTCTCTCTTTCCCTCCCAAAAATAGGAGAAGATAATATAAAATTGATACCCAAATTCAATAGGAACCGACCTAGAATCTGGAGACTCCTTCTCAGACATAGTCTACCCATAGCTAGAGAAGGTTTCCATTTTTAGGATGGAATTGTTGTGTAACCCTAATGCCTGAGTTAGGGTGACAATTCTAAACCTCAACAGTTTTTGGCATGCCCAGTGGGACTATGAATTGATTCTTAGTTCTGATCTACTAGTTATATGGTTATTCTTAATTTTAGTTACAGCTCTCAGTGTGGATTTTAATGAGTAGAACTCCAACAAGATCAAACAAGAAGGGATTTGTTTATCAAGAATTACAGTCAAGAAAAAGGGAAGGAATATCATCCAGAGGAGCAAGAAGATCACAAGATCCAAGAGGTACTATATTAAATTCAAATTTCTCTTCATTTGATAACCCCATTTTTGAAGATCAAGCTGAAAATTTAGAGGAACTTGAGGTTATTATTGAAGAAATCAGTCTTCTTGAAGATCTAAGTGTTCCTAACCTGTCTAGACTAGAAATTCCAAGTGTTGAAAATTTATAGATAATTAATTTTTTGGAGCCTCTACAAGTGGTACTACAACAATCACCTAGAACTTGAAGACTTACTAGAGGAAGTCAGTTCAACCTACCCAACCCAATTCTATACCTGCTATTCAGCAACAAGTATCACCACCTGCAGGAACGGCAAGAAATCTTCCATTTGTCCCTTTTGATCAAGGTAGTCCTCTTTGGATTGCAAATCACAACAATATACCTTTGGCTGCCTTGAAAGGTCTGCCATCATTCACCAGATAAGGTCAAGTGACAACTATTGAACACATTAGAGATATTGCATCTCTTTGCAATGTCCATCATGTCATGGAGGAAGATGTGGCTATGAAGTTGTTGGCTGCATCACTAAAAGGTAAAGCTCTTGACTGGTTCAGGAATCTTCCAGTAAATTCTATTGCCACTTGGGATGTTTTTGGGGAAAGACTTTCTAAGTTTTTTGAGGATAAGTATGACAATTTGTCTTTGGTGGAGAAACTAACTACCATTAAAAGGGCTCCACAAGAAGAACTAAGTGATTTTAATCTCAGATTTCAAAAGACACGGAATAGGATTCCTGCCACGGTAAGACCCTCTGCTGAATATGCATTTTTGTACTTTCTTAAAAGCATGAATAGTGATATTTCAGTAATGATCCAATGCATGGGGGGAAATTATTTACCTCAAGCTGTTGATATTGCAATAAGGGCAGAGAATAGTCTCATTCAGGCAAGAAAGATAGCTCATAGGCCACCCATGCCTTATTTTCCTAACATCCAATCTAATATGCCATTAGTTGTTCCACCTTTGGCCTCATTACCAACCTATAAGAGTGAAGAAATAATGCCTGTTGTCCCTTCTAGTGAGTTGTAAGGTATAAAACATAGCCAACAAAAGATTGAGAGTTTATTGCAGTCTTTTGGAAATGAGCTAGTGAATTTGAAAAGGAAAAAAATTCAAGGCAATCCAATAGCCCATACTCAAAGTAAATTTTCTATTTCTTCATCTCAGCAGCCTAATCAACCCATTTATCAAGGAAACAAGCAGCAATATCAGGGAAATAGCAATGCTAATAGGCAAAACTGGAACCAAAGGCCTTATAGACCTTTTAATCCAAAACCCTTTAATGTTGTTAGGGATATTGTTCCTAGCCAAAATAACCTTGCTGCAGATTATGAATGATGCTATCCTTGTAATGAACCTCACAATCAGTCCAAGTGTACTAATGGAGTGCTCAATCAATCCTTAATGGTTCAAAGTGTGATGGATTCACAACCTACTATATCTACTGAAGAGGTTCAAAAACACTCTAATACAACTACCCCTGACACTGCATTCCTTAATTGGCAAGAGGAGGAATTTGGTGGAGTAAATGGTGATTCATCCATATCAGCAAACACAAGAGCCAAGAAGAGAGCTCTAGAATTAGAGCAGTCAGCTCCTAGGATTGCTGCTACAAATCAATCATCACCCATTCCACCAGTTTCAATTCTAAAGGGAGCCTCTACTCATGCAAACAAAGAAACACAGTATCAGAAGTAGGTGGATCAGAGCATTAGTAAGTCATCTCAGAAGGTATAGTTTTCTGTTCCTTATAACATTGTTGATAATATGAAGAAGATGAGTGTTTCAATTTCTATGTGGAATTCGTTAGCTATTCCAGGGAAAACTGATTTGTTGAAAGAGGAGTTGTCTAAAGAAACAAAAATTCCACATCTAGCTAGACAACATCCTCTGAGAGTGGTCATGGCCAATTTAGAGCCTTCAATGGTGCATGATGAAGTGATTAAAGGAGAAAAGAAGATTGGTAAGGTGTAGCAGCCAGTAGCACAAGTGAGTAAAAAGACTATAGATTTTAAGCAATCAACAATACCAGTTGAAAGAAAGCCAACACATATGCAGAAGATGACAGAAAAGGAAGGTAAGAAATCTGTAAATGTCAAGCTTCCTCCTTTCTATGTCTCTTTAATTATTGGAAATAAATTAGTGCACAATTGCATGGTGGACAGTGGTGCAACCAGCACTGTCATGCCAAAGAGAATAGTTGATTTATTGGATTTAAAGTATGAACCCCTTAAGAAAGGAGTTGTCCAGCTTGATGGTTCTTTAGTTAAGATCATAGGTGTTCTTAAAAATGCAAGTTTGACCTTACACTCATGTCCAAACTTCTCCATTTCCCAAGATATTTTGTTATAGACCTGCCACCTTACTTTGCTCTATGTTTATCAAGAGACTTCACAGCCAAAATAGATGGATACTTCTCATCAGATTGGTCTCACCTATATTTTAGAACTAGATATAGTGCTAAGGTGATCATAAAATCAGAATTATGGGCCAAAGATCATATTGAGCCTTATATTCCTAGTCCCATAAATGCAAGTTGTGTGATCATGGATCCAGATGAAATCAATGAGACTTCATCTTATAACACACAAACTAAAGATTATCCTGATATTATCCTAGATGAATGGGTAGCTAGAAATGATCAAGATGATGATGTGTTTGATGCTAGTTTTGGTAACTATGTAATGTTGGAATTTGATTCGATTGTGCCTAATTTGATTAGAGATCAATGTTCTGAATCTGAGTTATCTAACCAGCTTTGGGATCTATATTTTGATGGATCTAAGAATAAGGATGGTATTGGTGTAGGAGTTATGTTGGTCTCACCTCATGGTGATAAATTTTATGATGCATACAGATTATCTTTTGCTTGTTCTAACAACATGGCTGAATATGAGAGTCTAATTCAGGGCTTGGAATGGGCTAGGAAAAGAGGAATCAAATGCTTAAGGGCATTTGGGGACAGTGAGTTGATAGTAAGATAGGTGAAAGGTATTAATGCTGTAAAAAATGATCTCTTAAAGTTATATAAATCCAGAGTTTCTGACATTTTGAAGGATTTTGATGCCTTTAATCTCATTTCCATACCTAGAAAGAAAAATGTGCATGCTAACAGGTTGGCGGGTATTGGTGCACATGCTTCAATTATAGAAAATAAAGGACTGATTTTAGACCAGTCACATGTTAAAATTGTTGTAAGGCCATCTATCCCAGAAAATAATATTAATTGGCAGTTATTTAATACTGATGAACATATCATGAGCTTTATGACTGAAACATAAGACTTTTCAGCTCCAAAAAATGATCAGTCCAATCAACAAATAGAAAATTAGATCATTTAGTTGAAAACTAATAAGCTTCCAAGGGGATTACTTAGCTTGGAATCAGCTTTTAATTCTGATGATCAATTTAGAAAGAATAAAACAAGTCTGTTGATCAAAGAGGATCACTTTGAAGAGGTGGAGATATTCAGAGACAAGTGCTTGAAGGTTGGTAACATCAATTCCCCTGAAGAAAATAAAATTCTTATTGAGTTATTTAGGGAATATAATGATGTGTTTGCATGGGATTATACTGATTTAAAAGGATTTGATCCTCAATTAACTCAGCATACCATAGATTTGGAACCAAATTCTAAGCCCATTAGACAAAGGCAAAGGCCTATCAATCCTAAGCTAGAGCCTTTAATGCTGAAAGAACTAAGAAAACTCTTAGATGGAGACATAATATTCCCAATAAAGAATACATCATGGGTTTCTAACTTAGTTCTAGTAAGGAAGAAAAATGGAGAGATAAGACTCTGTGTAGACTTTAGAGACCTTAATAGGGAATCTCTGAAAGATAGGCATCCTCTCCCTTCAATGGAACAAATCCTTTAATATGTTTTAGGTTCTGAAAGATTCTCACTCTTAGATGGATATTCTGGTTATAACCAGATTTTAGTTAAAGAATCTGATCAATTCAAAATATCCTTTACCACTAAGTGGGGTACAATGGCTTACCTAAGGATGCCATTTGGGCTTTCAAATGCAGGGGCCACTTTTCAGAAAGCAATGGACATGGATTTCAAAAACTTAATGTATAACTTTGTTCTAGTATATCTAGATGATGTTACCATTTATAGAAAAATTGCAAACCAACACATAGACCATTTGAAACAAATTTTGTAGTGATGTACAGAGTTTGGAATCTCCCTTAACCCAAAGAAGTTTGTTTTTGCAGCACATGAAGGCAAAATTTTGGGGTATCAAGTGTCTCAAGAGGGTACAACTATCGATCCCAAGAGGATTTATGCAATTCTTGGCCTATCACTGCCAAAACATAAGAAAGCATTACAGAGTTTTATTGGGAGAATAAATTTTGTAAGAAGGTTTATTCCTAATATTGCAAATTTATTGAAACCTTTGACCTCTATGTTAAAAAAAATGTGCCTTTCAGCTGGACTACTGAGGGGAAGGATAACTTTGAACAAATTACGCATGCCTTATCTTCAGCCCCTACTTTAGCTAATCTTGATTTCTCTAAGGATTTTTTTTTATATGCTTATGGTGGTATTAACACTGTTTCAGCAATGCTGGTGCAAAAGAATGAGGAAGGGAAGGAGCAACCAGTAGCCTTTTTTAGCAAAGGTATGAATGATTATGAGGGAAAATACAGCTTTGTATAAAAACATGTACTAGCTGTTATAAAAGATTTAAAAAAGTTTAAACATCTGATTTCTGGGAACAAAATACATCTAATGATTGCACACCCTAGCATTAAAGAGTTTTTGTTAAACAAGGATGTCAAGGAGAAAAGGGTAGGGTGGATAACTAAATTCATGGAGTATGATGTGCAAATCCATGTGACCAAGCTGGTTAGGGGTAAAGGCTTATGTACTCAGATGGCAGAAGGAAAAGATCAAGCCAAAGCCACTGAAGAGGCCATCTTGCCCCAAGGTAACTCTGTACTAGTTAATGATTCAACATCCTGGTTATCAGATATGACCAGATTTCTACAAACTGGTCAATGTCCAATAAATCTGGATAGAGCCAAAAGAAGGTACTTTAGGCTTCAATTTATTCCTTATGTGCTAATTGATAACATTTTGTATAGGAAATATCTTGCTAGTATGCTTCTTAAATGTATAGATTATGTTGATCATAATACAATTCTATTTGAATTTCATGATGGATCTTGTGGAGGGAATTTTAGCCCCAAGACTACAGCATGGAAAATTCTAAGAGCTGGCTATTATTGGCCAAATTTATTCAAAGATGCTCATTCATGGGCAAGAAGATGCCAAAATTGTGCTATGTTTGCAAGAAAACAAAGGTTGGCAGCATTGCCATTGAAACCAGTCATTGTTGATCAGCCATTCAACAAGTGGGGAGTAGACTTTATAGGTCAAATGAAACCTAATTCTAGTGTAGGGCATAAATGTATTTTGACTACCATAGATTATTTTACTAGGTGGACTGAGGCCATTGCACTAAAGGAATCTTCTGGAAATGTTGTTCTGAATTTCTATGATGATATTATAACAAGGTTTGGAGTTCCTCAGTCAATAGTATCATATAATGCCTTAGCTTTTATGGGATCATCTATAATAGAATGGGCTGTCAAGAATGGTATTTATTTAAATACTTCTTCTAAATACTATCCACAGGGTAATGGTCTTGCAGAGTCTACCAATAAAAATCAGATCAGAATTATCAAGAAGACTTTACAAGGGAACAAGAGGGATTGGCACTCTAAGTTGAAGGCAGCTTTGTGGCTGGATAGAATTATGCCTAAGCAGGTTATTGGGAATTCACCCTATGTCTTGGTCTATGGAAAAGAGGCCCAAATGCCCATATCTACAGAATTTCCAGCATTGCAGCCAACTGATCAAATGTTGCTTTTTGAAGAAGGAGATCCCCTTGCCTTGAGGTATGCTGGTTTATTGCAATTGGAGGAGGAAAGAAAAAGGGCATTTAAAACTATGGAATTGATGTAAGCACAAACTAAGAGGTCTTTTGACAAGAAAACTACATCTAGGGATTTCAAAGAAGGTGATCTAGTACTAAAGTGGGATGTACTAAAGAGCAAGCCAGGGCAGCATGATAAATTTGATAACTTTTGGTCAGGCCCTTTTGTTATAACAGCCTGTAAGGAAAACAATGCTTATCAATTATCCACAACTGATGGAGAAGTTCTGCAAATTCTATTTAATGGAATACACCTCAAGCTTTGCTTTGAGGGTTAGGTTCTAGTCTAGGTTTCATTTTAAATAAGTGTTGTCCAAGCACATAGGTCTCTAGGTTGCATAGGTCTTTAGGTTTCCTAGGTCTAGGATAGTTGCATTTTTCATTTCAATAATGGTTACATTCATGGTTTTTGGTTTCCTAACTCTATTGCCCAAGGATAAAGTTCATAGGTCATGTCTAGCAGGCAGACATCCAATAGAAGTTGCCAAAATTGTTACTCAAAAATTCACAACATACAAAAGGACAAACACCAATAGAAAAAGATTGTATTTTTAGGTGTCCAATTGATGTTACCTTTCAGGTATTGTTGATTTATATTTCATTATTACATTGATTTTCAAATATTACCATTGTACTCTAAGTATTGATCTCAGTACAGAATTTCAATTTATGATTGATCAATTACATTGTACATTAAAACTGAATGTAATATACAAATGTCTTTTCATGTATCATATCAATTTAAAGATTACATTTGCAGAATGAAAAACATGAAAAGTATGGAGTAGGGGTCCCATGCATTTCCTTGAGGTGTGATGGTAGTCAGCTGGTTGAGCAGTC
This sequence comes from Thuja plicata, assembly GCA_018584345.1. NCBI lineage: Eukaryota > Viridiplantae > Streptophyta > Pinopsida > Cupressales > Cupressaceae > Thuja > Thuja plicata. The sequence continues at coordinate 384,353 of MU223704.1, read as the reverse complement.
AAGTCCTAGGTCCCCAAGTCTTTAGGGTTTCATCTACATCTTCATAAGGCCTTTAGGGTTTCATCTGCAACATGAGAGAGAAAAATGGGTTAGATCCAGTTGGATCTAAGCAATGCACAAGACACAAACAACATACAATAATTTCTTTTGAATGTTGCATATCTATTTGAAAAAATCAATGCAACAATGAAATATAGATCAACAATAAGGAAAAGATAGTATTAAAGGGACTTGTTTTCTAAACAATGAAACCTTTTACTATAGATGATCATCCTAATGTATGTCATTTTTTTAAAACTGAATGAAAGGGACTTAGCATTTCCATCTAAGGGCATTGGTCGAGCCATTTGGCTTAGTATTTTTCTATTATGGAGGGCTTTTCGGGGGGAAATATTTTTGAAAGAAGCCATGTTGGCTATATAGTAGTTTTTTGGCTTCATGTTTAGGGGGGTCAAGATGGTGAAGAGAAGAGCTTTAGTGAATTTATTTTTCCTATAGCTATCTGTTTATGCTTTTGTATCCATTGTTAGTTCATGTTTGTGATTTCAATTTTGTGCAAGAGGATGCTTGTATTCCTTGCCATTATTTTGAAATTCATACATGTAACTGCATACAGATTTTGAGAAGAATATAGTTGCCTCACTTTTTCATACATTTTTGGTGATCATATGTTCGAATCCTATTCAATTTTTTGCATTCAAGTGTAATACCTCTATAGCATGGATTAGTGGATTGTATCATTTCCTATTCTAGATTACAGGATATAAGCCTTTTGCAGAATATGCATGTTGTTGATAGTAAGATTGCTATTTGTGGTTAAACCCTAGTAGTGACCTTCTAAATTAGCCTATGTATGGGGTAGTGAGTGATATTGCAAAGATCATTAGGGTATGTTAAGTGAGTGTTAGTTTGAAACTTTTGAAATATCTGAAATTATTTGGTGTATCACCTTTTTAAGATTTATCCATGCAATTTTAGTTAAGTTTCTCTCTTTCCCTCCCAAAATCAGGAGAAGATAGTATAAAATTGATACCCAAATTCAATAGGAACTGACCTAGAATCCAGAGACTCCTTCTCAGACATAGTCTATCCACAGCTAGAGAAGGGTTCCATTGTTAGGATGGAATTTTTGTATAACCCTAATGCCTGAGTTAGGGTGACAATTCTAAACCTCAACAATTATCTCAAGGTAATAACTTCGAGTTGATAAAGTTGACAACTAACTCTTATACTCCCACAAACCTACACACACGAAAACAAAGAAAAGTGTTGGGTTGCTATTTGGAGATATTCCTTGGTTAGATCCCTACTTGGGTGTTTCCATCTCCATAGTAGCCAATATAGAAACAATAAAATGGTGATAGATAAGCATATAGAAAAGATAGAAAACAATAAATGTGCTATAAGTAGTTAAAGGACGTGATATATTATCAAGAACATAGATTAAATAGAGTGAAGAGACTCCCCTTAATGATATGGAATCTGAGTGATAAAGATGATCTAATCAACGTGTTGCAAGCTATCCCAATGCAATAGAGAGATCAAGAATGTAGTGAGAAAATTTATGAAAATAGATTGGTGAGTGATCAAAAAATGTGCCAAGATTGTGAAGAAGTATGTAGCTCGCCAAATGGATATATAATGGCTAGAAGGAGAATCTGCATATTAGTGGGTAGAGGAATTGGCCATTAGGTTGTAGGTTCATAGTGTATAACGCCTCAATGAAACTATGCATGTCTGTAGATATGTAGGATGAGTGCACATCAAACACGTGTCTTTATGGTGTACACACGTCCTACATCATCCAGACTGCATGGCCGAGATTCTAGGTGAGTGGTTACAAGGCAAGCTGATTGAGCATGGAAGGTGATGTAGATTTTTTTGTTTTAAGATAAGGTAGAGCCAAGAAATGATAAATTATACAAGGGTGCATATTTATGACATTACAGTTGGTTTGGGTCCATGATCCTATTTTTCTCAGTGTTGATTTTTTATTGCTTTGCTGATGGTTTAGTGTTGGTTCTAGATTGCTTCTTTTCTCCTATTGACAACTTTTTGTTGTAAAGAGTTTTGGGGCCCCTTCAAAACCTATTTTACCTTAATAAAAAGCATATCAAAATGATTTTACACATTTATCTACTATATAATACTTAATGAATATCAAATGGGAAATGAAGCAAAATCTATTTAAACATTAATTTACTGATGAAAATTAACTATTGATAAACTACACAATAACATTAAATTGGTTTATTTTTTGGTTGGTTGTTGTTTCTTTTTTGCTACTTCTGTTTTGATCTAACTAGCTTGACCAGTCCGTACACCCTCAAAATTGTTAGCATGTAAAGGTCAACACCCTTGTAATGCTACTTTTTAATAAAAATATTAAATTGGTTACTTGAATATTATTAAAATTGATATTAAATAAGTAATGTCAATCAAAGTGTTAATAATAAGGAAAACAAAAGAAAATTTATTTTCAATGCTAACCATTTGCTACTAAAAAGTATGAACATTCTATAAAACTAAAAGAAATAGTGGGAATCTCTAGGATATTGAAGCTATGCTAAAACTTAAAACCAATAAAGATCTACACCATATATATAAAGACTATTTATTTCATTTATTTATTTTTTCTTTAACTTTTTTCATAGTTATCCCTCTTAATATCACCTCTTCAATTACCATTTAACCATTTTCACAACTTATTATTCATATATTCATATATTCTTTTTCTTTTACACAACTTAATTCTTCATCAGGCATGCCTATCTTTATAATATTTGACTAGTGGAGCTCTCTATCATGATGATAAACTGGTGTGATCCAAAAAAAATTTGAAATTAAAGAAGCTAAGGACAAGGGGGCTGACCCAAAAGTATAGGAGGTAGAGCCTCAAATAGACCTAGTCACCAAAAAGAGACAAAGTGACCATCCACAACAGATTCACAAGACCATTAGTCGATTCCCAAATTCAACATAAAAAACAACAGGAAACCATAGGGATATAAAAAAAATTTCCCTAGCATAGAAAAATAAACAGTAGCCTTACGGATAAAGTACTTAACCATACTAAAAAAATCAGCCCACAGGGCTAACCAACCGAGAGTATCAATAACAGTAAAATTTTTAAACAACAAGCCCAACAGGCTAAAACCATAGTAATTTAACCATAAAAAAAACCCCATATTGGGGATACCACCCCAAGACACCACATGAACCCTCTAGTAAGCCTTGCTATTTCTCACTATGGAGATGAGTAAGCACTCTGGTCCAATCATCAGCAAGAAACTAGAAAATCTTCCTCGACCCGTCCTCGGCCATGTCCTAAGTCGCACCCTTATTCTGCTGTAATAGGCAAAGGGTAGTGGTAGATGAGTGCATTACTTTGACTGCAAACTCTGCCAGTCTGTTGTATTTTCTATTGAGAAACTTGAATTAGGCCCTGAGATTTTAGACATCATCCCGCATAGCAACACAACCCGCACAAGCCTTCCCTAGATTTTCCTCTTCGTTAGTCTGTTTAGCCTTCTCCCCCACTGTGGAGGTGATGGTAGGGGACTTAGTTTTGGGGTTATTTTTGCGATTAGAGTTTCCAGTGTTGCAACTTTTTGTGACACGCATTGGCACCTTGCTAGAAATGTTGCCTTTGCTTTCTCTTCCAAAATACTCTTTGTCATCAAATTTTGACTCATCATCTTTCTCAATATATCTTTCCCTAGTGGCCTTCTCCTTAATTCTGGGCTTGGCAAGAATTTTGTGGGATCTACAGGGAATTTCAACATGTTCGGTATTAGACCCATCCAAATAAATTCAATGCTCAATTTTATCCTTTTTGGCGATAGCCGGGGCGTCAACCAAGGATTTTATTTTTTTTGAGTAGGCTTGGAAGCATAAGGAGAGGTAGAAGCGGAATGGTGTAGAGTATTAGGGTTAGCTTGGCTAGGAAAAGTGGGGATACCCTGAGCAGAAATATCTCTCGAAAGGTAGAGAGCCAGGTGGAAATTAAAGAGCCTCAAGATGAGACCTTGGTGAAGGATGATGTAGTTCTTATTCTTCTCATGAAAATGCCTAATTTTATTCACATTGGCTTCCAGTGAGCGGAAGAGGAAAAATGGGAATGATCAAATCCCTATGGTAGAGGTGGTTGAGTAGAGGGAAATGCTAAAAATATAGCACCCCAAATCTACCTTCAAGCGTGAAGTATTTTGTTAAAGAAAGACATACTTGTCCCTAGGGTTGAGGGAGTGCTTCTCTGTCGTAGCTGCCATGATTCATGACCGATGCCTCATTATTTTTGAATAAATGCTTGAGGCTTGTTTCGTCCATTATTTTGGTGGTATTTTTCCATTTCCTTCCCTCTATGGAAAGGCTTGTGGCCTGAGCAATCACTTCCTCATTGACCTCGAAGGATATACCACCCATGGTGACCCTCCTATCAGTCTAGCTGTTCACAAATTATAGAGACATATTTTCATCAGAGCCCATCATAGCTTCCATGTACGTGACCAAACTTCCTTCATCGAGAGTCATCCAGACTCTAGTGTTTTCATGCAACACATCTTCAATATTATCGGGTTTGACACAAACCATGTCCCCACCCATATTTGAGTCTGTCTCAGAGTTCTCCAGATTGTTGAGCTGTGAGGAAAAATAGAGGAAGCACTAGTTTTTGCAAATTTTGAAATGTTTATGACAAGTAATGCCCATGAAAACCCATAAGTTGCACTTAATAACATTTTTGGTCCTTTTACCCAAATCAAAATTGCACCAATGAGGACACACATGAGAGGCAGCCTGTGGCAACATATTACAATGATCTATCATCATTCCCCAAACCCAATGCGTGGCATTTATGTTTTGATAAGTCTTATCAATCTTATTAAAGCTTGGTTCCATAATGACCATTAGAGCACACATTCTCTTGGCGGCCATCTCATAATAGAATGTACAATCCTTATTAAACATGGTTCCATGGTGGAAAAAGACCCCATATTCCCTAACATTTGTTTTGTCCATCGAGGGTTTAAATTCAAAGTTCCCGCCCAACCCCAACCGTGGTTTGTGGCATACATCCACTAGAAAAGCATAAAGAGCCACATCATTGAATAGAGTTGTTGTTTTCTCTCCCAATGAGGGATTTTTTATCCACCTATAGGGGTTCCACATCCCTCTAACAAAACATTATCTTCCTTCCCAAACCATCGGTAGCCAAAGATTTAGCCACAACAATACCTTCCCTTTAGGTGTGCTGAATCACATAGTCCTCCAATTTGGTTATCAGGAGTCGGGCGTCCCTGATGATGTTTCTTATTTTCAAAATTGCTTGCATAGTGCCTTTAAAATTTTTAGTTATGAGCATCAAATCTCCTTCAATAATTATCCCACTAATACCCATAGTAATAGCATACTTCATCTCCCAGAAAATTGTTAGGGCCTCAACCATAATGCTGGTGGCCGAGTTAAAATTTCTGTTGTAGGCAAGAACCAATCTTCCCTCAGAATTCTGGATGATATGCCCACCCGCAGCCATCTCGACATGAGCCGCACCATCAAAGTTCAATTTTACGTAGCTGAGAGGTGTAGGCAGCCATTTGGTCTCCAATCTTTTCAACTTTTTGGAGTTGTCAAATTTGAGGCAAGGATCTGAAAGTTCCAATTGCGTACAACCCAAGAGTCCATCCCCACAAGGGGCCTAATAAGGGTCTTCCAATTACACACAGAGATGTTCTCTAGCAGCATCTTCTCATCCATTTTAACCATGATTTCCACACCCAGCTCCGCTTCTCTGAAAATGCGGTTGTTCCTCTCCTTCCAAATTTGCTAGCAAAGGTGTGGGGGACCATTTTCCAAAGTAATCTAAGCAGGAGGTGGGCTGAAGGATACTTCCAGTTTATCATAAACTATTGTAATTCCTGCATGAAAACCCAAGATAAACTGAATCTATCTAGGATTTTGGTCTAGACACCACTATAAAAAGGGTAATGAATAAAGAGATGATCAATACTTTCCTCATTCTATTTGCACATGACACACCAGTTAACCAGTTGGAACCCATGCCTGTTGAGGTTTTCCACTGTGAATATTTTCCCATGGAGGGCCCTCCACTAGAAGAAATTTAATTTTGGGACAAGCTAGCTGATCCAAATAGACTTCCAACACCTCAAGTCACTCTTGGCTTGACCAAATAGTTATAGGCTGAATTAACAGTGAATGCTCCAGAGTGGCCTTTATCCCATAGCAACTTATCCTCATGTGTAAACATAGGGATCCAGGTGCCTTCAAGAATTTCTTGCATATTCCTAACTTTCCTTTCCAGGTGTGGTGGGATGTCCCAACCCTCATACAGTCTCTTCCATTGCCTAGCTGGAGTAATAAAATCAGCAACTCTATGGCCAAATTGAATAGTGAGGTTTATTTTCAAACAACCAAGGGGTACCCGATCTAGGGGTTTCACATCACATGAATTTTCCTCCAGAACCTAATTGTGTTCCCATTACCCAGCTTCCATATGCATCCTTCCCGCAACAGGCCCTAACATTTGACAATATTGTTCCAAATTTTGGAGCTTGTGGGGAGGTTATTATCATAAAGGAAATAAGAGAAGCCAGAGTGCCTGCAATACTTAACCCTCGTGATCCTGAACCAATCCATCCAATGATTAGAGAGAACCCATCCCATCTTATCAAGAATATATTTTTTTAAATTTGAAATCTTTCAAACGCCCAAACCACCTAGAGGTTTGGGGAGGCAAACGGTTTCCCAATTGACTAGGCTCATTTTGGCTTTTTCCTCTAGCTCAGACCAAAGAAAGTTCCTTTGAATTTTCTCAAGTTTGTCAGCCATTCCAGTAGAGATGTTGAACATGGATAGGAAGTAGATGGGGATTCCCTGGAGAGAATATTTCAATAGCTGTAGTTTTCCTAGATTACTCAAGGTCTTACCCTTCCACCCAACCAACTTCTTTTGCATTCTCTCAAGAATTGTGTTCCAGAATTGAACACCAACCTCCTTAACAATTAGGGGGAGACCAAGGTAAGTGTCAGGAAGCTCAAAAATCTAGCAGCCCATGATCCAGATGATTTTGGTACTAAGAGCCTTGTCCGTGTTGAAGAAGTAAATTTTTCTTTTGTTGTAATTTATATGTTGCATAGATGTCATAGCATAGTCATCCATAAGCTTCCTCCATGCCTTGGATTCAATAACCGAGGAAGCCCCAAATAAAAAAGTTTCATCAACAAATTGTTGCAGGACCTCAACATGTATAGAGTGTAAGGAAACTCAGGTGCGGAAACAGCTTCCTACGCTAATCTCTATAGGAAAGTATTATGCAAATTCTTTTAAATCCTTACAATTACAGATTCGTTAACTACTTTAACAAAGATATTGCAACCACA
>MU223704.1:354986-371846 GCA_018584345.1 Thuja plicata | reverse complement strand
CCATGATCTCCTTACACACAATTCAAGATGCCGACACATCAACATTATTTGCAAGAAATACATTTTACAAAACAAATAATAAGAATAGGAATTATCCAAGGTTGAGACACCTTATTCCTAACATAGAGGAGGCATGTTTAATGCCTTGAATTTTCCCTTCTTGCCTCAAAGAGATGAAGTTACATCTAAGAACCTCTTCCATAATGATGAAAAGGTGCGGTGAAAGAGGATCACCTTGTCTTAGCCATTTCTTAGCATTAAAGTTTCCACAAGGGGAACCATTAACCAAGACTGAATAATTCATACTTTCTATTACTTACTTGATAATTTTGACAAATTTATCTTTGAAACCCAACTTGTAGAGCACAACATACAAGAAACTCTAGTCGATTTTGTCATAGGCCTTAGAGATGTCCAGTTTGAGAGGCATGCATGGGTTTTTATTTCTATCCATTGGATGAATAACCTCATGAGTGGTGATCACTGGATCCAATATCTATCTACCTAGGACAAGGCCTTTCTAAGAGGGGCTAATGAATCTGTCTAGGATGGGTTTAACTCTGTTAACCATAACTTTAGCAAAGATATTATACACGGTGCTACAAAGGCTTATAGGATGAAAGTCTAAGAGAGATTTGGGATTAGAGATCTTAGGCACCAAGGCAATGAAAGTTTCGTTCAAGGATTCATAAGCTTACCTATCCTGAAGAAATCACGTGTAGCTCTAATAAGGTCATACTTGATCAGGTCCTTGCATTCCTGGAAGAAAGCAGGAGGGAACCCATTAGGACTCGGGGCCTTGTAAGCCCCCATAGAAAACACTTCTTCCTTGACTTCCTTCTTAGTGACCTATACCAAAAGGTGATCATTATCTTCCTCATTTAGGGCAGTAGGGATGCAATCCAGGAGCCAGTCCCTGGTGATACTGCGAACCACACCTGAGTCCGAGTAAGCACTAGAGAAATATTGGGAAGCCCATTTGCCCATTTCCTCATCTCCCTTAATCTCCTCATTATTCTCATTCCATAACGACATGATAGTATGCCTTTTCTTATATTTGGAAGTTGATCTATGAAAGCAGGAGGTGTTCCTATTGCCCTCTTTTAACCATTGGATTCTCAATCCTTGTTTCCAGAAGATCTCCTCCTTTTTCAGGTTTTCTTTCCATTTTTTTCTCTAGCTCTCCTCCTCCATGTAAGCCTCAGTGGATAGGTCTTCATTTTCCATACTCATTTGAATTTGTTCTAGCTTAGTCTCAATTTTAGTATTCTATTTAAAGATGTCACCAAAGGAGTATTTACTCCAGCTTTTCACCTCCCTTCGAATGTTGTCCAATTTACAAGCCACTCTGAACATGGCAGAACCCTGAACTAAGATATTCCACCAGGAGTGAATGCACTGTTTGAATTCAGCATCAGAGTGCCACATTATTTCATACCGAAAAGGGGGAGGGCCATGTGCAGGGTGTGTGGACCAATTGAGAAGCATCAGGGCATGATCAGAGATAGTACAAGGAAGGACTGAGAGAATTGATTTATGATCCAAGTCCCATCCCACGGACACCAACACCCTATCAAGCCTCACTTGGATAATATTCTATCCCTTTATGTTATTCAACTAGGTGATGAGATTCCCTTGCAGCTCCAGGTCAAAGAGGTCACTAGACCTGATAAATTCAACAAGATCGTGCATATTGTCATTATAATCCATTAGGCCACCATTTTTTCCAGAGGAGAACAAAGGGGTGTTAAAGTATCCTACAATCATAAAAAGATTATCTCTATATTGGTTCCTTAAATTAGTGATTTCTTCTAAAACTGCAGCCCAACCAGATCTAGTATTGGGGGCATCAGTATACAAAGGAAATAGTTTTGGAACTATTGGTAACATGCTCACTGAAATAAATTCTAAAGAGTAACCCGACACAAAAGTTTATAGAGGTCACCGAAACAGTTTTCACTGACATACAAGTTACAAGGTAAACCAACGACACAACCTAAAGAGTAACTCGATATAACATTTCACTGAGGTACCCGACTGAGAAGTCAATAATGTAACCCAATAGACAAGTTCATAGTGAACACTGACACTCAGTTGATAGAGAAAATTGAGAAGCAGAATGTCTACAGAGACATCTCCGAGGAAAAGACTACAGAGGAAACCGAGCACCAGTCTACCGAGAGACAACTTTATTTTGAGAAATGTGGATCTGACTTACACGTCAGATAAAACACTTAATTTTTATATTTAGTTTTACAGCATATCCTTAAAAACATTTCTTGAGGGTCAAGTAAAGAAAATGTAATCATTTTAATCAGTCTAACTAATTGTAAACATGAAAACTAGGAGATCAAGGTCAAGTTGTAAACCTTTGATGATAAAGTTAACATTGTAAAGCGTAAAATTTATTTAGGTCAATTCATTGTATAAATAGATGTGTAATCAATCAGAACAAGATGATGTGATGATTATTGTAGATGAGGAGCACATCTATGGATCAGATACATAGTTTTATGCAGAAGGACAAAAAAAGATCAAATCAGTTATAAAGAACAAGATCCAAGGCTACCGAGTAGAATAGAGGTATTGATCAATCACTATAGGTGATAAATATACATGTGAACTTAAAGGATCTGTACTCAACAATTTAGGATTGCATATACTAAGTTCAATAAGTATTTTTGACTAAATTCTAACAAGTGTAGAAAATAGAAGAAATCCTTTAAGAAGGCGGATTTAACAATACTTTTGTAAATCTCTTAAGTGAGTGCACACTAAACAATGTTGCTAAAGATCTTAACAGAGTAGACCTTAACCAGTCTAAACATGCTACTCCTAACAGGGTAAGATCATCAAAAGTGATCAAACTTGTAAGCCTTAACCGACCCCTTCCATTCTACAAATAGTGAAGTTTTGTGGGTTTCATCCCCACCATAGTTTTTACCTTCTAACAGGGGTTTTCTGCATTACCAAATCTTGTGTCATGTGTCATTACATTTCATGAATGTTTCTATAAATATTTACATGCAAATTAAGTTTATGATTTGATATTACACACACAAATATAGAATAACAGATATGGTCGGTAATGCAAGGAATTGATTACTAAAGGATTAAGGTTAATTGATAAAAAGTTTTAAGGGTACTGATTCAACCCTCCCCTCTCAGTACACACCATTCCATTATTCCAACAATTGGTATCAGAGCTAGATCTCTTATTTGGAAAAGTTTAAATCACTTGAGAGAAAAGATCATATAATGGAAAGGTATAAACTAGACAAGAATATTGAAAATTAGAAGTTGCATATACAGATCTTCTATGAGAAATACACAGAAGCTAGAGTCAAGATGAGAGAACTACTGGATGAAAGAAAGGTTATGGCATCTCACTGTAATGAAATAGACTATCATGAAGAAGAGATACCTAATTTTTTTGAGTCATTAGGATCTACATCTTGCAATACATCGGACACATCTAAAGGAATCATTACAAGTATGAATGAAATCAATCAACATATGGATGGATAAGTGAAATCACTGCAAATCAATCAAGAGACACATATGGTAAGAATGATTGAGGTTATGAGTAATGATAAACAAGTTGAGAAAGAAAGAACATTAGCTATTGATGACATGAGGAAGATCACTGAAAAACTACAAGAGAGAGAATCATAAATACAAAGACTTATTAAACATCATCATGAGATCACCAATCAAACTGTTCTAATGAGTCATGAGGAAAACCAAGTGAACATAGAACTGAATGGGAAATTGGAAGCTATTGGTGAGCTAAGAGAAGAAAATGAAAAACTAAAGCATGAAGTAAGGATTCAACAACAACACAATGATATGATTAAGAGATCTGAAGAAAGCACAAAAAGAATGGATGATTTATGGATGGACAACGAAGAGTCAAAAACAATACCAGACTAGGGTATATCAAGCATGGAGAATCATCAAATCAATCTGATCACAAATATGTCTACACAAATCCAAGACCAAGGAAGAAGTCATGCAATCACCATGGAAAACCAGGCCACACATCAAATGTTTGCAGGAGAAAAGCTAAAGGTATTCCTAAATCCACATCTACATTCATAGGAAATTATTATAACTGTAACAAGAAAGGACATAAAGCATATGAATATAAATCTAAGGTGAAACAACCAAAGAAGGAAACCTACATGGAAATTTTTTGTTCTACTTGAAAAATTCATGGGCACACATCTCTTGAATGCAGGAAGAAGAAAAAGCCAGCATGGAAGCCAAAAGAACAAGAAAATGCTTATCAACCAAAAAGAGTCGGTAACTCATATGTTTGGGATTACACTACATGGACAAACTACACAACGTGTGGTAGATATGGACACATATCTGCAAACTACATGAGAAAATGGATGAGAAGGTCTAGAAGTTGGACTAACCCTAGAATGGCATGCTTACACTACCATAGGGTCGGTCATCTAAGAAAGGATTACAGAGACCGAGTGACAGAGACAAGCACTTTTGCCAATGGCAATACCATTAAAGACATCAGGAAGATGAGAAACAAAATTTGGAGGAAAGCTACAAACACAGATGATGCTAAACCAAGCAATACAATTGGTGACACCTTATCTAATGGATCTAGTGATATCACCACCCCCACCTAAGCAAAAACAAGTAAGTATGGAATTGCACTACACCAAGTTATATTTTACATAAGTTCCATTACACATTGATTATATGCCAAACTAGCATGAATAAAGATGCACTATGGTATTACTTGTTATGAAATTGTGAATCCAATCTCGTCGGTCAATGCTTACTGAGAATCGTCGGCGAACATACAAAATCTAAGTTGCTAGTGTAAACTGAGCATCATCGGTAATCATGCAAAAAGACAATGTTATCTTTGCTATATATCAAGATCCCTTGGTAAACGTGTGAAAGGTCAAATGAAATGACACTTGCCTCGAGCACCGCATTCTCACCGAGAATGAAGTTAGTGTGTTCCCCAAGGGAATTTCTCTTCAAACACCGAGAAGTGGGTAAAGCATTAATTGCACCACTTAGGGAATTGTCTATAAAAGGGCAACATAAGAGATCATTATTCACCATGCGATTTAGAATGAAGAGCATAGAGAAACAAAGTGACGAACAATGACCAGATTGCAGAGTGACTCACAAGAAGATTCATGGCATTGAGACACATTCACAAGAAAAAACAATAGGTTAAGTAAGTAACTAGAATCACCAAGCTCACTGTTTATTTGCAGGAAAATCCCTAATTTTGAGAAATAATGGAAACCACATCTCACGTCTCCAAGATCAAGAATGCAAAGGATAAGAAAGTCAATTTAATCAAGAACACTACCTGTGAAGAACCAAAATAAAAATTATATCCAGAGGTTGCTTCGCAACCCGACGATGCTGGAGTGTTTTCAAACATACCACCAAGGGTTTTGCTAATCGACGATGTCAGAGCGTATATCCACTACAAAGTTGCAGAAATTGGAGATCTAGAAGTTGAACAAGCTTACAAAAAGCTTTGCACAGATGGAACCATCAAGGATGAACATAAACATATTGAGGTGAAAGGGTTGACAAATGCCCTAATCTTCCTGAAGGAGTTTAAAACTGAGTGGATCAGGATAGTACTAAGCAGGGTACATGACCAAAAGATGTGGTTGAACAAGCCAAAATAGATCACTAGGGATGTAATACACGCAGTGACTAGTTATCCAATAACCAATAAGCCCAAGGCACTTAAACACCCTTCTCGTCCCAAGATTGAGAAGATGATAGGTGCAGAATGGGATGGTAGAGGATTGAAGGTAAACTCCATCAAAGATCCAGAACTAAAATTTGGTGCATGCCTATTGGGATACAAGATATTCCAAGCCATCATAATGAATAGCATTGGATGTGGAGCATTAGACACTGCTCATAAGATTGTGAAGAAGGGTCTATAGTTGGATCTATCTGAGCTTCTATTGAATAAATTAGAGGAGAACATGAGGACCATTAGATCAACTAAATCTAACTCATGTAAGTTTGGTTTACTCCTCATGTGTATATTTTTCTATTTTCAAGACTTCTTCCCATCTGTTGGTAATGTCAATTGGGACACTACTCGACCAGTGACAATACATATTAGTGAGTTTATCAAGTCACTAGGGGACAACTTTACATCAGTTATGGATGAATATTTCACTGGATTCAAGGACATAATGCAGAAAAGGATGAGGATACCAGAACAACTGGTGGATCAATATAAAGATAAAAAAAAATTCATGGTGGACACTGATACAACTTTGATCAAACTAGTTGTACCAAGGACAACATGGTCAGCCCCACTTGACTATGAGATCAACATAGATCAAGCCACCAATGCTATTTAAGAATTATTAAATGAACCATTAGACAAATATTTACCAAGGTTTGGAACCTATGAATAGGCTAAGGCAAGAATAAAGATTGGCCTAGCAGTGAAGAAAATCGACAGAAAGAAGGATAAAATGGTAAAGACACATAATAAAAAGCTATCGGTAAATGATGAAGAGACAAAACAACAACAAGACATCGAGGGAAAATCACCCGTCGGTGAAGGTGAACAAGTGAGTGACTCTGAATCAACAGAGTCTGATGCACCACCCCAAAATGAGCCAAGAAATACTGCTGCATCTAGGATGAGGAGTCAGACAACAAAAGATGCAAGTTCATCACCGGTCAAGAAAGGACAAGTGAGGACTTATAAAAGAAAGACTCAAACTTGGAAAACATCAGAACCAAAGAGGAGAAGGAGATTAATCTGAAGCAAGGAAGATAAGGAAGACACTGCACAAGATGAACAACATGTAAAGAACAAAGTTCCTACCACAATTGATGAGATTGCTGCATCAATCATCAGGTCAGGTACAATATCTAATCCTAAGGTTAGACAATAGTTAACGCTGAATCCCGAGAATCATAATAAGATAGAAGAAGCCATCATCCAAGAAATGTGTATATTCAAATATATACCTATACAGTTTGATAAGATGATGCCACAAGAAATTCTAGATAGATTATCATCAAGGTGGACATATGCACTAAAATCGGAGAAGCAGGTAAGGGAGAGATCCCTAGTTTTTATTATGCCACCCGGGTCTAAGATGGAAGAAATTGATGAAATGATGAAGTTGCACTCAAAGAAGTTCTCAGCAAAATTGAGAGTCTACAAAGTACTATAGGGAAGCTTAATTGAGCTTGACAAAGAAAGTGAGGATGCTTGGAGAAAAATAATCAATGTACCTAAAGAGGACACAAGTCTGAGAGAGTATTAGCACTCACCGAAAAAGCCTCACAATAAAGAGAATCAGGCTACACTGAGCCTGGAGCACATTATTGTAAATGATAATGAGGATGTCACTTCAGTTGAATTGAACATAGAAGCAAGTAAAGCAATGGATGACATACCTCAAAAGTTGCAGTCATTAGGAGACACAATAGATGTCACAATCCAAGATATAACAATAATAGATATCATTGGTGATCCTACCGATGAAGTAAAGGAAGATGAAGATGTCACTGTTACCTCCAAGAAAACCAAGGAACATGACACAACAACGGATACTGAACAGGTTAATATACCAGGCCAAATGCCATTATTGATACAAGTCATCAATATCATCTAAAAAAAGGAGAATTCACCTGACAATGATGCAAGCATACCTGAGGATAAGGGTGAAGAGGAGCAGAAAGAAACAAATGAAGAAAAAAAAGAAACAGATGGAGAGCAGAAAGAAAAAGGTGAAGAAGAGAAGCAAGGTGATGCCACTCCAAAGGATACCGAAGGAGAAGTTGCAGATAAAGCTAAGGTTGACGTCGAGACGTCTACACCCAACTGACAGGTGAATACCGAGCAACAAGATAAAGGCACAACACCTCCAAAGCCTTCGTCAAGTACATCAGACCAAGCAAAGGAACTTGATATGGTACTACATACATGTGCCTCTAGAAAAATTTCAAAGAAGAAGAATAAAAAGAATAAGAATCCAATTACATTGGATGAGATAATAGAAATACCATCCTGTGATCTGAGGACATTGGATCTAGAATCACTCACAAAGTATGCCAAAATTTTAAAAATAAAAGCTATCCAAGATAATCTCAAAAAGGGGACAAAGGACACTCAAGTACTAGAAACAACAAAGGATATGCTTTTGCAGATTGTACCTGATACCAAAATTGATCAAAATGCTCCTATACTTGATCAATTAGCACTTCTTACCGAAGCCATCACATCAAAAAATGTAGATGCAGAGAAGGAAATAGAAGAACATGCAGAGCATGAGTACCAATGCAAGTTAACAGAGAAAATAAGCCAAGAAGCGGTCGAGAACAAGGTAAAACTATCTGAACTAGTTAATGCATTGGAACCAATCATTTCAGAAGCTATAACCTTAGTTCAAAAGTTATGCACAATAGAGAAATTCACTAAGGATAATAGTGAAAATATTGCAAAGATAGATGCAGATCTAAATGCTAATGCATAGGGTCTTACAACCAATGACAATGCATTTAAGTTGCATTATGAAAAGATTATTGAAGCTAAAAGGTTGAGACTTGAGATTCTAGAGGTAGAATCCAAATTCAGAGATGAGGTAATCAAGCTCCAGGCTCTACTTCTACCGAACCTCACATTACTACAACAACATATGACAATGGAAAGACAATTGATTGCCACCCCAGAAATATCTGTAATAGAAAGCATATATGATATGCATGCAAGAATCACCTTGGAGATCATGACCCTTGACCACCTAAGAGAACAATGGGAGAAACAAATGGATGACATTCAAACATCTCATTCCCATATTTTTGACAAATTGTAAGTATGACACCTTTGTCATTATTATAAAAAAAGGGGGAAATGATATGACATGACAAAAGAGGGAATTGATATGATATGATAAAAGAGGGAATTGATATGATAAAAGGGGAAATGATTTGGTGTAATAAAGAGGAAATATATGTATAAATACATGTACCTATACTATACTATACCGAGGCATGCACATAGGGGGAGCCATATCGACAAGGTAAAATACATGGTGTATATACTAACCATTTTAGTTTTGCACATATAAGTTTTTTGATACTAATGTCAAAGGGGGAGATTGATGATCATATTTTTCCATTAGTATACAGAGGAAACAGTTTTGGAACTATCGGTAACATGCTCAATGAAAGACAATCTAAAGAGTAACCTGACACAATAGTTTATAGAGGTCACTGAAACCAGTTTTCATTGACAGACAAGTTACAAGGTAAATCGACAACACAACCTAAAGAGTAACTTGACAGAGTAGTTCTTTGAGGAACTCGATAGAGAAGTCAACAATGTAACCCGACAGACAAGTTCACAGTGAACACTGACACTCAGTCGATGGAGAAAACCGAGAAGAAGAATGTCTATAGAGACATCACTGCAGAAAAGACTACAGAGAAAATTGAGCACCAATCTACCAAGAGACAACTTTATTCTGAGAAATGTGGATCTGAATTACACGTCAGGTAAAACACTTAAGTTTTATATTTAGCTTTAAAGCATATTCTTAAAACTATCTCTTGAGGGTCAAGTAAAGAAAGTATAATCATTTTAATCAATCTAACTGATTGTAAACATGCAAACTAGGAGATCAAGGTCAAGTTGTAAACCTTTGAACATAGAGTTAACATTATAAAGCGTGAAACTTATTTAGGTCAATTCATTGTATAAATAGATGTGTAATCAATCAGAACAAGATGATGTGATGATGATTGTAGCCAAGGAGCACATCTATGGATCATATACAAATTTTTATGTAGAAGGAAATAAAAAGATCAAATCAGTTATAAAGAACAAGATCCAAGGCTACTGAGTAGAATAGAGGTATTGATCAATCACTGTAGGTGATAAATATACATGTGAACTTAAAGGATCCATACTCAGCAATTCAGGATTTTATATACTCAGGTTAATAAGTATTTTTGACTACATTATAACAAGTGTAGAAAATAGAAGAAATCCTTTAAGAAGGTGGATTTAACAATCCTTTTGTAAATATCTTAACTGAGTGCACACTAAACAGTGTTGCTAAAGCTCTTAACATCGTAGACCTTAACCAATCTAAACATGTTACTCCTAACAGGGTAAGATCATCAGAAGTGATCAAACTTGTAAGCCTTAATCGGTCCCTTCCATTCTGCAAATAGTGAAGTTTTGTGGGTTTCATCCCCACCTCAATTTTTACCTTCTAACAGGGGTTTTCTGCATTACCAAATCTTGTGTCACTTGTCATTACATTTCATGAATATTTCTATGAATATTTACATGCAAATTAAGTTTATGATTTGTTATTACATACACAAAGATAGAATAACAAATATGGTAGGTAATGCAAGGAATTTATTACTAAAGGATTAAGGTTAATTGATAAAAAGTTTTAAGGGTACTAATTCACCCCTCCCCTCTCAGTACACACCATTCCATTATTCCAATAGTATTGGGGGCATAGATGTTAATCATACACTAGGACAAAGTATTGGCTTTAAGTCCAACAACAAGGAAGCTGAGAGACTCAACAATAAAATCAGCACAACTTACTCGGGTCTCAGAGGGTAGCGACCCCTCTTGAAGCGCCATTTGCCTCACAGTAGAAGAAGCTTGCACCCAGCCAAAGACAGTCAACAAGATTAGAAAATTTTTGTTATGTAATTTTAACTTCTTGGATGAGAAGCACATCAATCTTTAGATCAATAATGCTCTTCCTCAAAGCATATTTCTTTTGCGAGTTGTTCAGGCCCCGTAAGTTCCAGGAGAGGAACTTCATCTTTTATGTTTTTGGGTAGCCTCCAAGGTAAGTTGCCTCCATTGGAAATTTCCCTAGCCATTTCCTTTGTTCTGAGGGTATGCTCAGACGGTCTTCCTGGTTTAGTATCAGTTCCAACATAAGTCTTTTTACTTCCATGAGTTTTTCTTTTATTTAGCTTCCAATCACCCAACTCCAACTCCGTTGGGGAGCTGGGGGCCAATCTACTGCTCAGAGAGGGGATAATATCTTTCGTAATGACTCTAGAGGTTGAGGAGAAACCATTCAGGGAGGGACACATGTCCCCCAAAGCTTGGGGTCCTCCATCTTGCATTCAACATTCATGACTTCCTGTTTCGACCTCGCCCTTACTTTGATAGTCCCCAGATTCAGCCTCCCTATATCCTCCTCCTTCTCCAGAACAATGGAGGGGTCTGCTGTGGTCCTTTTTTCCACCCATGGTATCTCCCCCTCCTCCAGACCAACGTCAAGGTTCCCAAATTTGTTGGGGTTGGTCTTCCCATGGCTCTTTAGTGACTCTAGTAGTCCTATTATACCATCCAAGAAGGGAAAATCCATCTCCGTCTCACCCTGAAGGATAGCTTCAGTCGTCTTCCCATTTTCTTCTGTAATAGTAGCTCCTCCCTTAGCCGTAATGGTAGTGGAGATGGGAGTTTCTAAGCCATCCAAAGTGTGTTGTCTCGAAGCCTCGTCAGATGGCCCCAAGTTTTCCATCTTCTCCTTTAGTTTAGACTCCTTCCACATAGGCACCTCGCAGTCAGAAATGACATGCCCATGTTTAGAGTAGCATTGGAAAAACAGGGTGACATTCTCATAAACAATAGCCTGGGTCCACTTGCCCCATTTGGACTTTAAGATGGAAAAATTGGGAAGGGCCTTGTTCATGGTTACATTGACACAAAATCTGGCATACACTAGTCTAGTTTTCTGAATAGTGGTATTATCAGCCATCACATAGTGTTCAAAGGCGTCTCCAATCCACCTTAAGACTCTCTCATCCCAGAATTCCAGGGGCAAGCTCGGGAGTCTGACCCACATAGGGGTCATTCTGAGAAGCTCCACATTGGGGTCAAAACATGACTTCCATTTCGCAAGGGCCAGGATGTGCTTTCCATAGCACCAATTTCTAGACTGAATGAACATGAGATCCTCCTCCCAAGTGAAGTTGAACAGGAAAAGTCCTCCTGGAATGGTTGAAACACAAGTACTACCTTTCAGCTTCCACCAAACATTCACCCACCTTCTAACCATGTCAATAGTGGGTCTGAAAGCTAGGAACCTACCCACCAGAGCAAGGTGAAATGAGGAGGTAATTTTATCCACTACAGAGTCTGGGAGAGCAATCTCAGGGCCCTCCTTCCTAGGGGAAATTTGGGGTTGTGCCTCTGCCACCTCCTCATTGTGCTGGCCCACAAGGGCGCATTTCTAGGCACCGTTTTGTGGGGATGTAATATTCCCTCTCGCTAGACCACACCTGGGATCCGGTTCATTGGAACCCACATTTTCCACAGGGATCCCCTCCCTATTCTTCACCAAGTCAGCAGAAGCATCCCCCAAAGGAGAAGGATGAGTGCAAGACGACAACCCAGCAATCATAGGGTCACAGGTTATGGGGGCCACTAAGTATTCTATGGAACCAAGCATAAGGAGCAGGTCCAGACATAGCAGGGGCATGGCAAGGGGTAGAGCCCACCCTGACAACCGCCATGGACTAAGAGCATATTTGAAAAATCAAAAGACCAAGAAAGCAGAGAAAGTTGCAGAGCTCTTTAAAAGAAGTTTTTTTTTATATTTTGTGCTTTAATGTGATCCAAAATGTTAACACACAAAAATACACAGAATTAAATTTAAAAATACCAAAAATATCTACATGCTACTACTAATCTTCTTTTACCATTACTTTAATACGTGGTGTCACACTTGTAGTTTACTTCTACTACTATTAACCATTCCTATTATACATTCTCATACAATTTCTTATACATTAATTGAATTTAACTTTTTCTATTAATTTAACCAATTACCACATAGAATTAAAAAATTTAGACAAAAATCTTATAGTTAATATTTATTTTAAATTTCAAAAAACTGCAAAAATCTATATTTAATTTTTTTTTTATTGGTTCATATTGAAAATAGTAAGTGTAAATTCTTTTTTTAAACTACACATTTCACTCTATTGGCTAAAATGTCAAACTATATTAAAGTTTTGAATGACAAGTCCACTATTGCATATGTCATAGATTTGACATGTGCAATAGTGGATATGTCATCTCCACTTTTTCTATATTCTATTAAAAAAATTTTGATTGAGATTCCCAAATATATTTATATTTATTACATTATACTCTAATGTCGTTTTATTTTTCTTATTTGCTAATGAACATTTTCATAAATGAATATAAAATATTTAAATATTTATTTATTAATACATTGATATTAATATATTTTATATTTCTTATTTATATTTAAAAATCTATTTGACACATTTGATGAATTGATATCATATATATTTCTTATTATAATAATTTTATAAATATTTATTTCTCAGTGTCAAATTATTATTTAGACAATTTAAACTTAATTTCTCTATAACTAATCAACTACTTAGACAATTATTTGTACATAATTTCAAACTTCTCTAATTTTTCTCTTATTGTTAGGATTAACTAGACAGAAATCTAACAATTACTTGCAGAAATATAACCAATATCAGAAAATATAAGACCAAAACAGAAGAGAACACAATACACAAAGATTTAACGTGGTTCACCCAATCCCTGGGCTACATCCACCAAACAACAAGTCCAATCTTTCTATTATCCAATGATTACAATCTAATTGCAATACACAATCCCTTACAACTCAATACCGCCATAAGAAGCAAAAACATTATATAACATAAAACCCTAACCCTAAGCAGATTTATACAATATTTATGCCACTTTAGGGTTACAACATGTCGGCCCCAAACCCCACGCATTGCAGAAAGTGTAAAACACTTTCCTAGATAATACTTTCCTGATCAGTCACCACAATATAACAATCTCCCACTTGGGGACTGATCAGAATCCACATAAACCAACAATTCTCCCACTTGGAGACTGATCCTGTAGCTAAACCGCTACCCTGTGAAGCTCCCACCGGATCCAACCTTCCTGGACTCTATTGTTCTGTTAGTTTATTTAATCTAGAAGACCAACTAGAGCTGAACAAGAATTCAGCTTCCCCCTCGTCACAACCTTTGTAAACATATCCGCTGGATTATCATCTGTATGTATATTTTCCAGCTTTAACTGCCCATCATCGAAAATCGACCGAATGAAATGATACCACAACCATATGTGCTTTGCCTTTGAGTGCAAAGCAGAATTCTTCGCAAGATGAATGTCACTCTAACTGTCTGAATACAGATAGTTATCCACCTGTGGATGTCCCAATTCTTCCATGAAGAATTGAAGCCATATCATCTCCTTGGCTGCCTCTATAGCAGCAACATACTCTGCCTCTGTAGTGGATAAAGCATTCACCTTTTGTAACTGAGAAATCCAACTCACTGCTATCCCACCAACAGTAAATACATAGCCTATAGTACTATGCATGGTATCTACATCCCCTGCCAAATCTGAGTCAACATAGCCTTGAGCAGTAGTAGTAGAGCCCCCAAAGTGTAAACATTTATTGGATGTACCTCTCAAATATCTGAGAATCCATTTGACTGCATTCCAATGCTCAATCCCAGGGTGACTCATATACTTGCTAACGACTCCCCCTGCATGTGCAATGTCTGGCCTAGTACATACCATAGCATACATTAAGCTCCTTACAGCTGAAGCATAAGGTATCTTGGACATTTTAGCCTCTTCTTCTAGTGTCTTTGGACACATCTCCTTAGTCAATCTCAAATGACTAGGCAAAGGTGTAGTGACAGCTTTGACATCCTTCATGGAGAATCTCTACAACACCTTTTTAACATAATCAACCTGAGATAGTGTTAATTTTCTGTTCTTCCTATCTCTACAAATTTTCATGCCAAGGATTTATTTTTCTGCCCCCAAATCCTTCATAGCAAAAGATTTTGCTAATTGTTGTTTCAACCCCTTAATATGATCCATGTTAGACATAGCTACAAGCATATCATCAACATATAAACATAGAATAATGTAGTTGTCCTCATTTAACCTCTTGAAATAAACACAATGGTCATAATTACATCGAGTGTATCCATTCTCATTCATAAAAGTATCAAACTTAATATACCATTGCCGAGGTGCTTGCTTCAAGCCATATAAACTTTTCTGCAATCTGCACACTAAACTCTCCTTACCCTTGACCTCAAATCCATGTGGCTGTACCATATATATTTCTTCATTCAAATCACCATGAAGAAAAGTTGTTTTAACATCAAGTTGCTCTAAATGCAAATCTTCAGGAGCCACAATACTTAAAATAATATGAATAAAAGTAATTTTAACAACTGGAGAAAATATCTCATCAAAATCAAGACCATGTTTCTGTACAAATCCTTTTACGACTAATCTGGATTTAAATCTTTTCTTACCTCCATCTTCTTCTTTCAGCCTATAAACCCATTTATTCTGCAAAGCTCGTTTACCTGCGGGTAACTTACGTAAATCCCAAGTCTGATTTTTCAGCAAAGAGTCCATTTCTTCTGTCATTGCAGACTCCCGCTGAAGCTTTGTATCCACCTACATAGCTTCATTATAGCATTCAAGTTCACCAACATCAGTTAATAAAATAGAATACAAAGAAGGTGAAAATCTATCTAGAGGTCTACTTAGCCTTGTTGACTGTTTAACATTCACTGGGGTGTGTGGTATTTATTGTTGCTGCTGTTGCGGAGCATAAGGAATTACTAGAACATTATCTTTTGGAGTATCATCCAACTCTACATAATCAATGTCTTTCTTCTCATGCTGTCGCAAGAGATCTTTGTACAATATTTTCTCATTGAATATGACATCCCTGCTTTTTACGATTTTACGATTTTCAAAATCGAAAAGTCTATAGCCAAATTCATCAATGCCATATCCAACAAATATACATTTCTTTGATTTTGCTTCCAGCTTGGTTCTATTTTCAAAATCTATATGTGCAAATGCTTCACAACTGAAGGTTCTTAGAAAAGAATAACTTACCTTCTTACCAGTTCATGCTTCCTTTGGAATACCACAACCCAAAGGAGTAGAGGGACCTCTGTTAATTAAATAAACAACAGCATTTACAGCCTCTGCCCACATGTTTAAGGGGAGCCTAGCATGCAATCTCATAGTCCTTGCACGCTCCATTATTGTCCTGTTCATGCGTTCAACCACTCCATTTTCTTGTGGAGTTCTTGGAACCGTTTTCTGCCTACGAATACCATTAGAGGAACAATAATCTTCAAATTATTTGCTGCAATACTCACCACCATTATCAGATCTGAGACATTTTAATCTTTTACCAGCCTCATTTTCAACCAAGCTTTTCCATTTTTTAAAAGTTTCAAATACTTCAGATTTTTGCCCAAGGAAATAAATCCAGACTTTCCTAGTTACATCATCAATGAAAGTAACGTAATACAAAGAGCCACCAAGGGAAGAAACATGAGCCAAACCCCATACATCTGTATGCACAAGCTCTAATTTATCATTTTTCTTTTCCTTCCCACCCTTCAAGAAACTGACTCTCTTTTGTTTCCCATACACAGAACTTTCACAGAAATCCAAATTTACACATTTCAAACCTGGTAAAACTTTCTTTGAATGAAGTAATTTCATACCTTTCTCACTTATGTGCCCAAGTCTGTTGTGCCATAGTGCTATTTCGGTATCCACAACAACTCTTTCATTTTCTTCCTGCTCAAGTGCAGCAATTGTTCCTGAACATTCACTATTCTCTATAACATTTAAAGTAGAAGGAACAACATTACCTGTACAAAGATATAAGGTGCCTACTTTCACACCTTTTGCTACTACTAAGGAACCTTTTGAAACCTTCTAGTTTTTATCATTAAAAGTAA
>MU223704.1:331396-342642 GCA_018584345.1 Thuja plicata | reverse complement strand
TCTACCCTGTGAAAGGATTTCAACTTACAATAAAGTAAGCACTCTGTTAGGAGATTTAGAAAGGTCTGCTAGAACCACTTTGTTAAGAGATTTTCACCTGATACAATGATTAGAATGTCTCAAGTATCGATCCTTCATTATGCACTCAGATGCTGATGACGGATCTCCTCTTTCCAGTACCTTCTATGATCTCACAATCTGATATAACTTTACTTTACTGTTCACTGTGTTGTCACTTTGCTTGATCTCTGCTTCTTAACAAAATAACCCTTTGTGCATTTCACTTCAAAAATGCAGTCACCACAGACACTTTGTCTGCTCTCTTCTTACACACACAAAATAGGTTTTAGAATCAATCTTAATATATATGTTCAAGTCTGATAGCGAGATCTAGATCAGCGATCAAGATCTAATACCTATACCATCAAGGTATTTACAATTAATGTTTACAATATATCATGCATAGGATAAAACAATTAAATGCATAACTAACTTCGTAGAAGAATATTAAATGCATACATAAGTCAGCCCAAAAAGCTTATACAAGTCGGCCAGATCACTTATCCTCGAAGTTTGAATCATTCCAGACATGTATACAAAAAACTGTTCTGCTCGGCACTTGTCATCTTTCTCGCTCGACACTTAACATCTTTGTATCCTACTCGGCTTGGCATAATACAACTCAGCTCAACAATGTAACTAGGCAAACTGAATATTGCTCGACAATGTTGCTCGGCGTTGCATAGTTTTAGCTCGGCCATAGTGATAGCCAACTAAAACTACCTAAGTGAATGACTAAGTGTTGGTCACTAATCATCAATAGAACTTAGAGATTAACAATGATATCATCTAGTGATACACCAATTCCCCATATCTGGAAATATCACAAGTTCATGAAAAGGTCCATATACCACCATCTTAGAAAACAATAGTGCAACCCAAAGGTTATTCAAAAGAGGAGACACTTCTTGTACAAGAACTGCAAACATTTGTTGAAACATTGCACATTTCTACACCATTACTGAGATTCCAAAATGGTATGAGTACAAAATTTGAACCTAAACCCTTGAGATCACAAGCTTTCTTTTTTAGAAGAGCCTTATCATATGCATGACATGTTCTATCCGTAAAGTGGCATAAATATTCAAGGGCATCATTTCATGCTACGCCCCATAGGAGTTCTTTTATTGATTATGTCCAAGGTGATTTTGGGCTAGTTTAATTGGGAGATAATGAACCCTGTCAGATTGTTGGGAAGGCAAGAATTAAGATTAAGTTGCAGAATGAGAATCATTGGCTACTACAAGAGGAAAGACATGTTCCAAGGTTGAGTAGAAATTTAATTTCAGCAGGGCAATTAGGTTATGAAGTTACATAGTTACTTTTAATGATAAAAATTAAAGGTTTCAAAAGGTTCCTTAATAGTAGCAAAATGTGTGAAAGTAGGCACCTTATATCTTTTTACTGGTCATATTGTTCCTTCTACTTTAATCGTTATAGAGAAAAGTCAATGTTCAGGAATGGTTGTTGTAGTTGAGCAGGTAGAACATGAAACAGTCGTTGTGGATTATGAAACAACACTATGGCACAACAGACTTGGGCACATGAGTAAAAAAGCTATGAAATTACTTCATTCAAAGAACGTTTTACCAGGTCTAAAATGTGTCAATATGGATTTATGTGAAAGTCGTGTGTATGGAAAACAAAAGAGAGTTAGTTTTCTGAAGGGTGGGAAGGAAAAGAAAGATGAAAAATTGGAGCTTGTGCATACAGATGTATGGGGACCAGCTCAGGTATCTTCCCTTGGTGGCTCTCTGTATTCTATTTCATTCATTGATGATGCAACTAGGAAAGTATGGATTTATTTCCTTAGGCATCTGATGTATTTGAAAATTTTAAAAAATGGAAAAGCTTGGTTGAAAATGAGACTGGCAAAAGACTAAAATGTCTCTGATATGATAATGGTGGTGAGTATTGCAGAAAATAATTCCAAGATTATTGTTCCTATAGTGGTATTTGTAGGCATAAAATAGTTCCAAGGACTCCACAATAAAATTGAGTGGCTAAACACATGAATAGGACAATAATGAAATGTGCAAGGACTATTCAAGGTTGCATGCTAGGCTGCCCTTAAATATGTGGGAAAAGGATGTAAATAATACTATTTATTTAATTAACAAAGGTCCCTCTACTCCTTTGTGTTGTGGTATTCCAGAGGAAGCATGGGCTAGTAAGAAGGTGAGTTATTCTTTTCTCAAAACCTTTAGTTGTGAAGCATTTGCACATATATAGATTTTGAAAATAGAACCAAGCTAGAAGCTAAATCAAAGAAATGTTTATTTGTTGGATATGACATTGATGAGTTAGGCTATAGACTTTGGGATTTTGAGAATCATAAAATTGTAAGAGGCAGGGATGTCATATTCAATGAGAAAGTCTTGTACAAATATCTGTTGCAGCAACATGAGAAGAAAGACAATGATTATATAGAACTAGATGATACTCCACAAGATGATGTTCCAGTAGTTCCTTATGCTCCGCAATACAACAAAAACAAATACCACACACCCTAGTGAATTTTACACGCTCAACAAGGCTAAGTAGACCTCCAGATAGATTTTCTCCCTCTCTATATTCTATTTTATTAACAGATGTTGGTGAACCTGAATGTTATAATGAAGCTATGCAAGTGGATACAAAGCTTCAGTGGGAGTCTGCAATGACAGAAGAAATGGACTCCTTTATGAAAAACCAGACTTGGGATTTATGTTAGTTACCTGCAGGTAGACGGGCTTTACAAAATAAATGGGTTTACTAGATGAAAAAAGAGGATGTAGGTAAGAGTAGATTTAAAGCCATATTAGTTGTAAAAGGATTTACACAAAAAAAGGGCATTTATTTTGATGAGATATTTTCTCCTGTTGTTAAAATGAATTCTATTCATACTATTTTAAGTATTGTGGCTACTGAAGATTTTCATTTAGAACA
Organism: Thuja plicata; assembly: GCA_018584345.1. NCBI lineage: Eukaryota > Viridiplantae > Streptophyta > Pinopsida > Cupressales > Cupressaceae > Thuja > Thuja plicata. The sequence goes on along the minus strand of MU223704.1, from coordinate 339,654 downwards.
GCTTGATGTTAAAAAAAAATTATTCATGGTGATTTGGATGAAGAAATATATATGGTACAGCCACAAGGTTTTTGAGGTCACGGGCAAGGACAAATTAGAGTGCAGATTGCAGAAAAGTTTTTATGGCTTGAAGCAAGCACCTCGACAATGGTATATTAAATTTGATACTTTTATGAATGAGCATGGATACACTCGGTGTCATTCTAGCCATTGTGTTTACTTCAAGATGTTGGATGATGATAGCTACATTATTTTATGTTTATATGTCGATGATGTGCTTGTAGTTGGGCCTAACATGGATCACATTAAGGGGTTGAAACAAAAGTTAGCACAATCATTTTCTATGAAGGATTTGGCTGCAACAAAACAAATCCTTGGTATGAAAATTTGTATAGATAGGAAAAATAGAAAATTGACTTTATCTTAGGTTGATTATATTGAGAAGGTGTTGCAACATTTCTCTATGGAGAATGCCAAAGATGTCAGCACACCTTTTCCTGGTCATTTTTGTTAGGAATAACAGTCCACAAGCACAACTGAGAGGGGGGGGGGGGGGANAGAGGGGGGGGGGGGTGAATCAATTTTGATATAGATTATTAAACTTTAAACTTTATAAACTGAAACTGCAATGAAAATGATAACACAGTAAATGCCAACACAATAGCACAATACTTGTTGTCGAGGAAACCTTGTTAAAGGAAAACCCCGAGTGGGAATTAGCACCCACAAATAATGTACAGAGAGTATAGTATCCCTGTTAAAAGATTTAGCCCTGTTAGGAGCTTATTACAACATTACAGTACACAGTCCCTGTTAGGAGTCAAGAACAATTGTAGGCTCACTGCCCAGGCACACTACCCAAAGAAGGTTAAAGCCACCCTCAGGGATTCACAATCCGAACAAGTTTATATAAGAATATATAATCCAGTGAACTGTTCTGATAGCAACTATCTTTTCTTGGTCATTTCCAATTAAGTATCTTTATCACAAACTCTACTCTACATCTAGCAGCACAACAAGCCTCGCAACTTTCACTTCTCATCCTTTTCAAACTCTACCACATCTTTCCAAAAGAAAAGATCACTCATATATACCATTTTTCAATAATTCATTAGGCCAGCCAATTAAGCTTTCCTAATACACAAATAATTAATTAGGTTGGCCAATTAGGCTTTCCCAATATACAAATAATTGTTGAACCCCTTTCTAAGATACGCACGGTACCTATAACAAGTAAACACCAAATACAATCCATCAGTTATGCTCCAAGATCCACAATCCACACTCACAATTTATAATACATGCTACATATCTGAAGTCGGTCACCAATTAGGTCTCCTCCAGAATACACGCCACAACTGACATCACCAACATGCTCACACAAATTGATCAATACCCAATGTTCCTCAATATGTCCTCTGTCATCCAGTTAGCTCGTATCACCTGAAATATCTTCATTTGTAAGATATACCAAAAACACAGAGACCTTCTCTGTCAAGCATCACAGTTATAGTCCAGAAAACAATCTTCATTAAAACAACTGTAACATCCTCAATATGCAACATAAATCCAAGCGACCTTAGGAACAAGGTCAACACACATCCTTCTTCATATAACCAACTTTGATCATTCTGAAACATCTGTACAGTGTTCGTACACTTCTGCCAGTCAAGTAACCAGTCTATTCTCTCCACAAACAAATGTTGACATCAGTGACAAAACATGAATATCAATAGCATGAATAGTATCCAAATTTGATATCATCCAACAATCTCCCCCTTTAAAATTGATGGAAACATATGGGAAAATCCATCAACCCAAAAGTACTCTCGCTCAATACAATCTTCTCAATATCCTCAACACAAATCTCCCCAAAATGGTAGGGATTTTCACATAGAATCTTTTTCCCTTTGGAAGCAATGGCAAAGGGTGCCATAAGTCATCTATAATATTCTGTAAGGTGTAGCTTTTTCAAATCTTCATGTTCAGCAACCAGGTGCAAGATCACCCAAATGTGCTCTAGTGTTCCTGTGATCACTCCCCCTAAGGAGTAGATCCATACATCAAGTCCAGAAAATGATATAGCTCTGAAAGCCACTGGAATGATGCATATCTGCACATCAATTAATTATCACAAGGAGGGGCTTTGACCCCAAGCATGCTTATGAGATACTCAAAATAATATTTTAGCAAAGGTTTTCTAAATATATCTTCTAATTATTCCTTTGTGCTAATATACTCGAGTTTAATCTTTTTGGCTGCTACCTTCTCCCTCAAGAAATGATATTTAATAGAAATTTTTTTAGTCTTTTAATGAATAATAGGATTCTTCAACATATTCATTGTGCTAGTGATATCACAATGGATAACCACCGGTTCTTCAAAAATTATTCCAATGTCCTTCATCATTTGTTTCATCCAAACAATTTGTGTGCAATTTATTGTAGCATCTAAACATACTCTGATTCAACAGTAGACTGAGAAATACAATTATGCTTCTTACTTAACCAAGAAACCAACCTTTTCCCAAGGAAAAATGTACCACCACTTGTACTCTTTCTATCATCCACATTACCTGCCCAATCAACATCAGTATAAGCCTGCAAAATAAAATCATCTAATTTTTCTTACCATAATCCATATTTTTTTGTTCCTTTCAGGTATCTGAAAATTATTTTTACAACAGCAAGATGTCTTTCTTTAGGATCTTCTTGATATCTTGCCACAATTCCAACTGCATTGGTAATATCTGGTCTAGTGTGAGTTAGATATTGTAGACCACCAATCATAGATATATACTTTGTCTAAAAAACACTTTGAGTCTCATTATTACTAGTCAGTTTGAATCCAGTCACCATAGGTGTTCCAACAGGTTTACAATCTTCCATTCCAAATTTCTTCAACATTTCCTTAAGATACTTAGTCTGAGATATAAAAATGTCATTCTTACTCTGACTGATGTGCTAACCAAGAAAAATTTTCATTTCACCAATCATTGACATCTCAAATTCATTTTCCATTTCTTTAGAGAACTTCTTACTCATCTTATCATTACCTCCAAAAATGATACCATCAACAAAAACTTCTATGATTAAGATTTCATCTTCATCAGTTCTTAAATATAAATTATTGTCTGTATTACCATTTCTAAAACCAAGATGAAGTAGATAATTGTCTAGTCTTGCATACCATGCTCTCGGTGCTTGTTTCAGTCCATACAATGCTTTCTTCAACTTACAAACCATGTCTTCATCATCTGTTAAAGGAAAACCATTAGGTTTCTCAATGTATACTTCTTCCAGATCACCATTCAAGAATGTTGATTTCACATCCATCCGATATACTTTAAAGTCTTTATGTGCAGCATAAGCAAGAAATAATCTCACATCTTCCAACCTAGCAACATGAGAAAATGTTTATTCATATTCTACGCCTTCTTGTTGCGAGTAGCCCTTACACACCAATCTAGCATTGTTTCTTACCACGATTCCTTCCTTATCCATCTTATTTCTGAAAACCCATTTAGTACCTATCACATTTTTTTTCTTAGGTCTTGGAACCAATTCCCAAGTATTGTTTTTCTTTACCTGTTCAAGTTCTTCTTCCATGGATTTAGTCCAAGACTCATCTCTACATGCTTCATCAGTATTTTTTGGCTCAACTTGGGAAATCAAACAAATTTCATCTCTAACTCTAGATCTAGCCATCATACCTTTACTTGCATCACCAATAATTTGATCTTCAGGATGGTTATTCTTAACATACCTTGGAGTCTTTGGAGTCTCAGTAACCTCAATCAAATCATCTTTAACTTCATTTTCAAACATCAAAGGTTCTTCAAGTTCACCAGTGACCTCTTTCATCTCTGTAATCTAACCACAATCATATATTCTTTCCTGAATCTGAAAATTTTCATCTATCCTCACATTGGCAATTTCAATTAACTTCCTCAATCTCAGATTGAAACATTTATATGCTTTACTCTTAGTAGAATAACCAAGAATAATTCGTTCATCACTTTAGCATTAAAATTCCCTATCTCATCATCTCTTTTGATATAACATTTACTTCCAAATATTCTAAAATATTTTACAATAGGTGTATGATCAAACCATAATTCATAAGGAGTCTTACTTGTACCTTCTCTGATCTAAATTTTATTCAAGGTGTACACAACAGTGCCAACTTCTTCTCTCCAATGAACATGTGACACATTTCCTTCTATCAACATAGCCCTTGCAACATCTAATATAGTTCTGTTTCTTCACTCTGCTATCCCATTCTATTGTGGAGTCCTAGGAGCTGATGTTTGTTTGTATATTCCATGTTCTTCATAGTAGGTATTAAATAAATATGATGTAAACTCTCCACCTCGATCTGATTTTAAACATTTTATCTTCAAACCAGATTCATTCTCAACTTTTTCTTTAAATAACTTGAATTTGTCAAATGCTTCAGATTTCTCTCTCAAATATGTAACCCACATCATTCTAGAAAAGTTATCAACAAAAATTATTAAGTACCTTTCACCATAATAAGATCTTGTTCTTGTAGGACAGATCTCTATGCACTAGATCCAACTTCTCTTTTGCTGAATAAGATTTGCTTTTAAAACTGCTTCTGGTCTGCTTCCCCATAACACACTCTCTACACATAGTGTTAGATGGCTTCACAATATTAGGTAGATCTCTTACAACATAAGTCATACTTGCCTTCACAATGTTATCAAAGTTAACATAACAAAATCTTCTATGCCACAGCCAACTACCATCAACTTTCAAAATAAAATAAGAAGCTTCATATGTATTCAAGAATACTCCAGAGCAACAGAACCCGAGCACCAGAGACCAACTCAGAACAAGCATAACCTAGTGATAAACCCGAGAAACATAGTACTTCTCGAGTAGTCTCCAAACAAGCTAAAGAACAAAAGAAAACATTTTTTTGGTTGAGCAGGATTGCCAAGGATCCTAGGATGCTCTTGCATTAGAGGGAGATCAAATGTCCAGTAATCCACTCGGGTGATATACTAACACTCAGGAAATATGCTGACACTTAGGATACATAGTAAACTTCCAATCTCTAGCATTCAGGCTACACTGGGTACTTGGGTCACATTGATCACTTGGAGCTGGTATGCAACTCAGGTAATACTGGTGACTCGGGTGATACTGATTGCCACTATCTACTCTGTCAACACTGTAACTACTCGGGTTACACTACAACTGCTCGGGTTGCACTTCAAGCTATGGCTTGGTCAACACTCTAATGACTAAGTGTTTTGGTACTAATTGACAACAAGTCTTTCCATAAGGTCAACAATCTCCCCCTTTGGCATTAGTGGCCAGAAACACTTATCATACCAAAAAATGATCAAACTGCTAAGTCAAAGCTCCCCCTTACCATGTTCTTGGGCACTTGCTCAGGTTTTGACAACTGCTCTGTAGCTCGGTTACAACTAACTTTGTTTTTTATTTTTCAAAACTTTTTTGATTCTGTGCTATGTATATCTTCCTCTACTCTATACATGCATTTCCTCACATATATATATATATATACTATCTTTTCTCCTTGTATATATACATACATTTCCTATCTTTCCCCCTTGTTTTTGACACAAATGCCAAAAAGCATAACTACAAGGTAATACCAAAATATGATAGGAAATCACAATGTAGCTTCAAAATTTGAGACAAAGTGTTGTCCCAAGGGTATGTGCAGGATCATGGTATGCCAAAAAGTGGCGATATGAAAAAAATGAGTTTTTCACTCATCCAAAAGCGCACCCAAAAATTTGTTGACTTTTGAGTAGGCCTGGGTGTCAGTACACTTAGCTAAGCCAAAAGCCAAAGCTAAAGCATTATCAAATGTCCGATAATATCGGATATCTGATATCCATCAGTAGAAATATATTGTTGCCCGCGGCTGCGTTCAACATTTTCATTGTGAAAACGTTGAAGCAGCGATACTGAGCCAACAAAATTGTATACCAGATAGGTACCTGATATCAGATTTCCTCCAGTACACTAGGTAAGTGAAATATAGTTGTTTCGTTATTGTTTTTTGTTTTTGCATTGAAATTTATTATTTTTTTTTAAAAAAAACTAGGTTTTATATGATATTGTGTATTATTTTGTAAAATTTATTATAAACTAGAGTTGAAATTGATATTGTTTATTCTATATTTTTTTTGAATTAGACATGGATTCAGACCAATCTGAAAACCCTCCCTCTCAGTCCACAAACAATCCAAAACCACATCAAAACAATCCCCTAACTTGAGAAGACCAACTATTCTCAAACCCTCGACCAATACAGGATCTCATAGGAGATAATCTAAATCAGCTTAGAGGATAGCAGAACACATATGCAAATATCCCCACCTTGCATCCCATATTTTCCATGCTGACCTCCATTATTGAGAGCATGGAGAAACTCACAGAACAACACAATGCTGCACTTCTTTGGCGTGAATCCATGCACGCCCAATTTGATGATGGGCTTGACTACGATCAAGTTTTTGATCTAAACATAACAAAACATGACATATATAACATTTTTGTTGATCCCAAAACTGGTTTAAAAGTGGACCCCAAAAAAACCAATTTGTTAATTAAATGGTGTACAAATGAGGCAATACATAACAAATTTTGGGATCACTGGTGGATGGTTTTTGATAGGCCACCCCACAACAATTTGGATGTCCCATTGTATTTCATATGGAAATTGTATGCTAAATTTGTGCTCGATCACAAAGTCAATTACTGGAGTATGAGACAGAACTAGGGTGTGGGCTTAGGCACTCCCCAGGCTAGGCCAGGGGCACATTGGATGAAATCCCACACATATGTCCCCCCTCCCAATATTTCACCACCTCCCATAGTGCAACATCCTGACATTATTGCTGAGGTTAGCTCATAGACTATTCAAGCCATTCACCATTTGAGTGATCTACTCATTAGGCAGAGTGTGGCATTGTTGCCTCCTCATATTGATGCTTCTGGCCCTTCCACATCCTCCATAAGCTCACATGTTTATGTGCCTCATACTTGCGTTATGTGCAAGAATATGTGCTTGGGTCCCCTGAATGATAGTGATGCATATAACTATGTGTTCGAGGTGGACGATACTACACAACACACTATAGGCACTGAAATACCCCATGGAGATGTGCATCAGGGGTATACAGAGCCATGGACTCCTACTGTTATGGTAAGAGTAAATAATTAACTTGTTACATTGTACATTTAATTTTAAGGGTTCATATTTTTAATAGAATTTTCTTATAATGATTTCCCACTTATATTTTTTTATGTGTTTCATTTATGTCCAGTTGATGACAGAGGAAGAGATGACATAGGTGGAGGGGTCCACACTTTCAGCCATTTCATTTGGCCTTGACACTTCCATGGTACATATGTTTTAATGCACTCATTGGTTTCCTTTTATTATAATATTGTATTCATGTATTTTCTAATTTTTATGATCATCTTATTACATACTGATACAGGTTTCACCAGTTGCCACTGGGGGGCAATGTGATCGAGTTTAGGCATCTCATGTTGACAAGGTGAAGGTAATTAAGTATTTTATATTGATTAAGCATACATGTATACTTCTCACTTGTGTGTACTCATTTTTAATTACATGTTCTATTTGACAAAGGGTGGTGTTTGATGATGTCGTGAGACCGGTTCGCCATGATAGAGCCACAGGCATCTCAATTTGCAGTGATATCCCCATAGTACATATATTTCTAAATTTATTTGTGTGTAGTTTACTATCAAGTATATATTTAATATGATCAAGTCGTGATTGTATGAAACTTATCTGTTTGACTTTTGTAGGTCACCCCTAGTTTGAGGGAGGTACCACGCCAAGGGTTTGTATCACTGATGACCCAACCAACATTACCTAAAGAAAGTTCAACACAGGTAAGTTTTAATGTTAATTCAGTTATATTTAAAACATGTATTTGCTACCAAAGATTTAACATTAAATAGTAAAAGTCGTACATCAATCTCATGTTCGCAAACATATATACAGGTCAGAGTCGACATTGGTGACATTGTCCCTTCGCTACCAATGACATATATTAGGTCTCCTGACCGCCTGAGGAGACATAGAGGCAAGGTACATGAGAGTTATTTATTATTGTTGACTATGATTTTAAATTTTTATTTATTATTTACAGAAACCATATAAATTAAGTAATCTAACTTGGGGTTTCACTTTTGTGTTTGAATGCAGGATCCATC
>MU223704.1:291855-315200 GCA_018584345.1 Thuja plicata | reverse complement strand
TCTTCAAGGGTCGTAAGGTGTGATAAGGGGTCCTAGGACACATTAATATGTCCTAAAACTCCTTATGACCCCTCAAGACACCTTACGACCCCTTATCATACATATTATGGATCTTAAAGTGTCATAATGGGTCATAAGGGGCTCTAGACACATTAACGTGTCCTAGAACACCTTAATACGTCTTATGATATCTTACCATACATTAGTGTATGGTAAGGGGTCCTAAGTTGTCTTAAGAGGTCCTAGGACACCGTGATGTGTTCTAGGTCAAGTTAACAACCCTCATGACATCTAAGATGTAGAGAGAGGATTCCTAATGGGTACTAAGGGGTCATTAGGGGTCCTATAACCCCTTATGACCCATTTCCCTACATCTTAGGTGTGCTAAAGGGTCCTATGGGGTCATAAGGGGTTCTAGGAAAAATTAATGTGTGATAGGACCCCTTAAGACCCCTTAAGACCCCTTACATTAGTGTATAGTAAGGGGTCCTAAGGCATCTTAAAGGGTTTTACAACACACTAATGTGTCCTAGGACCCCTTAAAACCACTAGGGACCCCTTAGGAGCCCTTACAATTCATTAGCTTATTGTAAGGGGTCTTAAGGGGTCCTACAACATAGTAATGTGTTCTAGGACCCCTTAAGACCACTAACGACCCCTTAGCACCCCTACCATTCATTAGTGTGTGATAAGGTGTCCTAAGGTTTTATAAGGGGTCTGAGAAGTCCCACGACACATTAAAAACCCTTCCAATCCCACGACCCCATGATCTCTCTCTCTCTCTCTCTCTCTCCCCTAGGTATTATTATAATATCAATAATAATAAATATAATACTAATAGTATGCTATTATACAATAGTAATATAATAGAAATATATATAATGTAATATAATATAATACTAATATGAATAATAATAATATATTAATACTAATATTACTAAATATCATACTAATATTAATATAATATAATACTACTATTATATAATACTAATATAAATAATAATAATTTAATACTAATGCTATTACCATTTAGTATTTATATAATATTAATATTATAAAATATGAAATCTATAAAAAAACTAAAAAACTAAAATCAATATTGAAAATGTTGAAATTTGAAATGGAAAGCAAAATTTTGGCAGGAGATATCTAATATTTGATAGTATTAGATATCCAATATTATCTCATATCCGATAATATCTCATATCTGATTAGCCTTGGTATTTGCCTCGGGTTTTGGCTTTGCAATGCCAAACGTGGATGGTCAACACAAAAAACGTGTTTATCATACTTCCTCTGATCTCCAAGACTTCGGCAATGTAGCTGATGACCTTTTTTTCACCCGAAATTGACGAAAAGGGTTTCTTAAATAGATTATCAGGTTTCCATAAATATAATTGCTGTCAAATTTTGATTTCAATAAGTATTTATTACTTATTTTCTATTTGAGTTACCTCTAAAGTCCCGATTGACAAACTGATTGAAAAACAACTATAACTTTCAAACGGTTTAACCTTTTTGAAATCTGAAACATGCGTCACATTTTATGTTTCGCCTACTATAAGAAAAATTAAAATTTTTTTTTTTTTTGTAAAGTTTAGAATTAGTTAAGGTGGTCACATATGGGAGTTTTATTATTATGAAAAAGTCATAGTAGAAAATTCATAATTAATTAATTATTTGATAAAAAAATTACAAAAAAATATGCGTCACATCCGGGCATGAGTCTACTACTTATATCTATAATCTTGTAAAAAGATATCATCATTTGCTTGTGATTAAGGTGGTCAGACATACACGTACTTTTTATCTTTTTACTAAAATTTTCATACTGCTGCATTGAAATCTAAAATTTTCAACAATTAGATTAATTTATTTTTTTAGAAAAGGGCTAGTAGTTTAGAAACTATATTCAATTTTCTATAGATTCTATTCTTACAAATTTTTCACATAAGGTTGATAAGATGTCCAAATTTTTACGTCAAGTTGACTAACCCTGATTTTCTAATTTTTCATTGCCACTTAAGGCCATAGCTTGGTATACCATGATCCTGCACATACCCCCAATTATCTTGCAACACCTTCAGGATGTGCAACTCAATCTGAATCTTTGCTGACAACTCCATCATAAGCTCTGCAACTAAAAAAGTTGTTGTCATGTATGAGTGTCTTTGCATGAGAAATATGTTTCTGCATGACATCCATGTATGGAAGGAGTTGGCTTTGTATAGCTGTAAGGGATTCCCTTGTTCTTTCTTCTTCCCTAAGTAAATCTGCCTACAGATCAGTCAGATACTTGATCTTAATGAAATGTGTTAAACTTGAACTAGGATTGAGTGCCAACTGGTTTACACTTTCCTTCAAATCAGTGTCAATCTTTGTCAGCTTAGTCTTTATTTCCATGGTAAAGTTGGAAGTATCACTCAACTTTACAAATAATGATACAACATGTTCACTGTGGATTCTAGAGAGCTAATGAGAGTGGTTAGCTTTACTTGATCTATTGTAATTTTACCTGCAACATTCTCTAGAACCTTATTCTCAAATTTCCTTTTTGCCTTCTACAGTAATTTCTCCTGACCATTAAGATCTGTGTTAAACTTGTGAACTATGTCAACAAGTTGGTCCATAATAGAGTCATTCTCATTGACTTCAATTTCTATAGAATCAAGGAATATATCTTTGATATCTTCCAGTACTCTATTCCTTTTCTTCTCAGCTCAGAGCTTCTACTGCCTTGCTCTTTTCTTCCACAGCTCACCAAGTATATCCATTTGCTCGGCTATCAGGTTAGAAAGATCCCAATTAGGAATCACAATGTCTTCTTCAAGATCAATTTTGTCAGTTTTTGTTTATTTACCCTTCACCTTGGGATGGGATGAAGGAATCACTTATTTTCCTTTCCCATCATCATCCTTATCCTTTCCAACCTTAGTGTTCTTCTTAGTATTCAGTTGGAATAGGTCATTGACATTCTTTGCACCAACTATAGAATATGTATATACTTTAGAGACATTCACAGTATCCTTCTATGACTTGGTTTGGCTTGGCCCAGTAGTAGGAAGAGCCTGATGCTCGGTTCCTACTTGACTTGATGTAGATTCTGTAGTCTTTTCCTTGCTCTGAGATATGATTTTCTGAATAGGTGATTGGGGTAGGGATGCCATCACTTCTACTGCAATCTTTTTAGCATTAGATTCTTCAATTGTCTAAATCTCAGGTAACTCTTCCTCTTTATCCTGCACAAGAGGGTCTGTACTCTATTTCTTTGCCTTATCTTCTTCCTTGATTTCAAAAATTGTCTTCAATATCTTTATTGCGGCCTGCACAACATCTTCTATTTTCTTGTTTAAGATTTGAAAATTCCTAAAACCTGGAGTGTGATTACTCTCATACTGATTCATATCATCTTTTGCCTCTTTACTAGTTATAGTAGGCATGAATTGCTTCAAGGTTTCCATTCTGATGTCCTTTTCAATTTGTACTACATTGTGCCAGTGAATTGTGATTGCCTTGAGAAGGTATTCGGTCATATGGCTTTTCAACTTAGATGGATCATACTTCCATCTTGCCATTTTCTCTACTATTGCATCCTCAATCATCTTCTGCTCATCTTTGGTTCTGGTAGCATACTTCAATGATTTGAGAGATCCCATACCACTTCCTCCTTTCAAATATTTAATCCTTTTCTCAAAGGTAGGTGGTGGTTTCTTGAATATGACTGTATCTTCTTCTTCTTCATCTTCCTTGGGCAATTTCATTTTTCTTCTGGATCTAGTGAAAGCAAGGGTAGAGGCCTTAGGTGTTTTCTTAGGGGCTAGCCTCTTCTTCTTAGGAGGCTCTATTTATACCTCTTCTTCTTCTTTCTCAGATTCATCATCTTTTATCTTATTTATATGATTGGGGCCTGGGAGGATATGGAAATCCCAGCAATGCATCCTTTTATGCTTTATGTGCTCATAAGCATTTGTGAGTTTCCCGCCATCTCTAGAATAATTACCCAGTCATATGGGTACTTGGGTAGTTTCTTTGGTTTCAAGGTAGATCCTACCACTCGAATGTATGTAAATATCTTGAATTGTATGTAATAGGCCCCAATGGCCCTTACTTTTGTAGCTTCTCTTTCTGACATTCTCTTCACGAAATCACCTTCAATGGATCAAATGATTGCAAAGATGAAAGCATCATTTACTATCATGTAGTATGAGCTATCTTCTAGCATATTTTACTTTCTAAATAGTTGTGGATATACAATACGGGGCCATGCATTTTGGTCATTAATGTTCCCCCTTTTAGTGAACCCTAGATAGTCTTCCCATGGGGCTAACAAGTACACTATGTATGTACTCATATAGAATTTTTGATTATGCTTCACCACAGTTAGTTTCTCATCCAGTCTGACACTGATAATGGTGGCCCAATCAAACTTTGCCTTGTGGTTCCTGATCTTTTCTATTAATAGGAACTTGTGTTGGAGATTTACTTCTGGAAGCTATTTGATTGTATGTTTGTCATGTTCTTTATGTTTTGTTCATACACACATACTCAGATATGAAGTTTCAGTTGTTTTGTGTAATTCTGCTATGTGGCAGTTACAGTTTCTAGAGTTTGTCTGTACAGAGACGACTTATTGCATTGGTTCTTGAGTTGTGCCTATCTTTGGGATATGCGTGTGTATATTCAAGTTTAGTTATGAGTTTATGATAGTTACCTAAAGGCACCAAATGTGTTTCAACAAGATTACAAAGTTAGAGTTAATTTGGTGAGGCTGACTTAGTGAAGCGTCGTGTCTATTCAGTTTATATTGCGCGGTTGTAATTATGCTTGCATGATTAGTAAAGCAGACAAGGATGTTATGAAGAGTTTTCTAATAGGTCCCTTGATCTTATACTTTGAGGAAGATACTTATAGCAAGTCATTTGTGGAATGCTAAGTGTGAATGATAAGAAAAGATGCAAGAAAGTGCAGAGCAAAATATCAGTTGAGTTTCATTCATCAAGGATCTATGTAAAGAAGAAGTAAAAGATTACAATACACTGGAACTGATCAAGATAGAAGGTCTACTCTATAGCTCATCATCAGATATAGTGCACATCTATTCTTCAGAAGGTTGTAGCCTTCACCATCAAAGTAGTGAGATTTTGGACAGTGAGTCCTCACCCTTAACTAGGTTATTTGTAAAAGATTCCTAACAGGGTCAAACCCTTAACCAGGTTACTATAGTTATTGCATTGTAAAGAACAACTCCTAACAAGGTTGCAAGATCTTCTAATAGGGATTATTATAAACAAGTATAGTTCATTGTGGGTGTTAATTCCCACCGGGTTTTTTACCATTTGGTTTCCCCGTAACCAAATTGTGGTGTTGTCTATTGTGTTATCTAAATGTGCATTTAATCTATTGTATTCTAGAGTTAATAAGATAAAATAATAAATTGGCTGATAACTGATCCACCCTCCCCCCTCTCAGTTATCCTTTGGGACTATTCTAACAATTGGTATCAGAGCCAAGTGCCTTGGAGAAGAAGCCTAACAACTTAAGGTAGATTAGATGTCTTACTTCAGAAAAAGAGAGCCCTAAGTTTGATGGAGAAAATTATTTGGATTGGAAAAAAAAAATGATAACACATCTACAGTGTGTTGGTTTTGAAATTTTTGAGATAGCCACACAAGAAGTTGTTATTCCCTCTTTAAAATATCTATCAAGAGATGATGCTACTAGTAAATAGAAGGATACATTCACAGCTAATGCAGTTGCCAAAGAAGCCCTTATAAGTGCACTATTTGATAGTGAATTCTCTGAGATCAATAAATTAGACAAGGCATACACAATATGGAAGTATTTAGAAGGCAGGTTTGAAGGAGATGTTCAAGCAAATAATGCACGGAGGAAGACATGGAAAAAGAAATACAACAGGCTTGAGATGTTACCGAAAGAGAACATTAGAGCATACAATCAGAGGATAAATGAAGAAGTTTCTAGAATCAAAAACAATGGTGGAGAAATATCAGAAGAAGATATAATGGACAAGCTATTGACTACTCTAACATCAGATTATGAGAACAAGATCAGTATTCTAGAGGAAACCATGCAATTTTCACAAGAATTCAAGAGAGAGACTTTGATTAGTAAAATCTCAGCTTTTGAGATATCAAGATTGAAGATTGAACCAAAAGGTGAAACAACCTTCAAAGCTTCAGTTCATGGTAAGAAATCTCACATCTCTAGCAATAATGAAAAAGAAGAAGTTTATGAAGAACTAGAAGAAATCATTGCCATGATTGCTAAAAGAGGAAAGAAAGGAAAAGGGAAATATGAAGGACAACTTCCATTCAAATGTTTTTCATGCAACAAGATCAGTCACTTTTCATCAAGGTGTCCTACAAGAGTAAAGAAATTCAGATCTGACTATAAACCTAAATATAGGAAGGAATGCTATCATGCTGAAGAAGGTGTAACTGATGAAGATTTAGGAGAAGATGAAATTGGATTCGTTTCCCTTAAAGACATGGAAAAATTGATTGAGCATATGGACATTGAAGATAAAAAGAAAACATAGGAGTTAGCCCTAATTTCCAAAGCAGACATCATAACTAATTGGATCATTGACAACAGATGTTCTCATCACATGACAGGTGATAATGATAGATTTGTTCATCTAGAAAAGTACAAAGGTGGTATGGTTAGATTTGGAGATAACACTCCTAAACCTATCATAGGTAGAGGATCCATCACCCTGGATGGAAAGAATAAGACAGATGATGTTCTATATGTTGATGGATTACATCACAATTTACTAAGTGTTGGATAGCTACTTGACAAAGGTTATCATTTGGAATTCAAAGACAACAAATGCATTATTAGCAACAAAGAAGGAGACATGATTGCATCAGGCTCAAAAACAAAAGGTAATGTTTTCTAGCTCAATTCAGATGTAAGTTGTTTTGTTGCAGAAGTGGATGACAGTTGGTTATGGCACAAGAGACTCTGTCATATCAATTTTGATAATATAGTAAAGATAAGCAATGTCAAGGAAGTTAGAGATCTTCCAAGTATTTCAAGACCAGATGACACAATATGGAGGGAATGTGTTATGGGAAAGCATGTAAGGAGTTCTTTCAGAAGCAAGAACTCAACTAAAAACAAGTTAGACCTAGTGCATACATATTTATGTGGTCCTACTCAAACCAGGTCATATTACGAAGAAAGGTATTTCATTTTGTTTATTGATGATTTTTCAAGAATGATGTGGGTTGCATTCTTAAAGGAGAAGTCTGAAGCCTTTGAGAAGTTCAAAATATTCAAAGCCAAAGTGGAGAATGAATCTAGATTAAAAATAAAGTGTCTGAGATCAGATAGAGGAGGAGAACTCACCTCTGACTAGTTTTATGACTATTGTGAAGAACATGGAATTAAAGACAGTTGAGTGCACCCAAAACCCCATAGCAGAATGGGATAGCAAAAAGAAGGAACATGATCATACTTGATACATTGTGCACTATGATGATTGAAGGAAAAGTTGTGCACACCTATTGGAGAGATGCAGTTAATACAGTAGTCTATACTATCAATAGAACACAACTAAGGCCAGGCGTGGATAAGACACCTTATGAAATTTGGTTTGGTAATATACCTATATTAAAATACTTCAGAATATTTGGTAGCAAGTACTACATCAAGAGAGATGATGGTGTTGGTAAGTTTTATGCTAGAAGCGATGAAGGTATTTTCCTTGGTTACTCTACTAAAAGAAAAGCATACAGATGTTTTAATTTGAGATTAAAGAAGATAATTGAAATTACTCATGTAAAGATTGATGAGAAGTTCATGGTTCAAGAAAGGTATTATGAATATGCACCTATGATTGAGGATGAACCCAGGCCTAGCAGTAAAGACAATGTTATTGAAGAAATGTTTGATTGCATTGATGTTTCATGTAATGAACCTGAATCAAGCAAATAATTATCACAGATTATAGATGAGGATGTTACACCAAAAGTTTCAAAGTTCACATCTAGGTATCATTGAAAGGATGATATCATTGGAGATCAGAGCAAAAATGTTTTGACTAGATCCAAAGCAAAAAGTTTAATAGTGGATGAAGAGGTATGTTTAATTTCACTAATTGAATCTTTAAATGTTGAAGATGCTTGCAAGGATTTTGATTGGCAGAAAGAAATGGAAGAAGAACTAGATCAAATAACAAAAAATGATACATGGGAATTGGTCCCTAGACCCAGTGACAAAAATGTGATTGGAACAAAGTGAGTATTCAGGAACAAGATGAATGAAGATGGTATAGTGGCCAAAAACAAAGCAAGACTAGTGTGTAAAGGATATGCATAGAGGGAAGTGATAGACTGAACTGACATATTTTCCCCTGTGAGCAGGCTGGAAGCCATAAAGTTATTCTTGGCTTATGCAACATTCAAGGATTTTAAAGTATATCAAATGGATGTTAAATCAAAATTTCTAAATGGCGAATTGAAGGAAGAAGTATACATAGAATAGCCTGAAGGATTCAATCTATCAGATAAGCCAGATATGGTATGCAAATTGAAGAAAGAACTCTATGGACTTAAACAGGCCCCAAGAGGTTGGTATGAGAGACTAGATGGTTATCTTACCAGAATTGGATTTAAGAAAGGAGCAGCAAATTGTAACCTATTCATAAGAGAGACACTTGATGGACTACTACTTGTTGCCATATTTGTTGATGACATTATCTTTGGAGGAAATGACAAGCTTAGTTCAGAATTTAAAGAAATGCAGAATGAATTTGAAATGAGCATGATTGGTCCTATAAAATATTTTTTTGGACTAAACGTAAAAAACACAGATAAAGGAATATTCATAAATTAGCCAAATATGTGAGGGAAATATTTAAGACCTTCAAGATGGAATACTGTAAGCCAGTATGCACTCCTATGATAACTAGAAGCAAGCTTTCTAAAGAAGATGATTCCGCAGTAGTTGACAAGACATTATATAAGTCTATGATTGGAAAACTTATATATCTTACTCAATCTAGACCAGACATATCTAATGCAGTTGGCATTGTTGGAAGATTTGTAGTTGAACCAAAAAAGAATCACATAATGGCAATAAAGAGAATATTCAGATATCTAAAAGGAACTATAGACTATGGTTTATGGTATCCTAAATTAGAGAATGTACAACTTCATGTGTATACAGATACAGATTGGGTAGGTTTTCTTGATGACAGGAAGAGTACTTCTGGAGGAGCAGTATTTCTTGGAGACAGGTTGGTTTCTTGGGTAAGCAAGAAGCAAAATTGTATCTCTCAGTTGACAACAGAAGCTAAATATGTTGCAGCAGCATTAAATTGTTCAACAATGGTTTGGATCAAATAGATGGTTAAAGATACTGGTATACAAGTTGACTATCCTATTGTTATTCATTGTGATAACACCAGTACTATCAACATGTCCAAGAACCCTATGATGTACGCAAAGACAAAGCACATTGAGATTAAATACCATTTTCTTAGAGAAAACATTGAAGATAATGAAGTAAAATTGGACTATGTAAGCACCAAAGAATAGTTATCAAATATTTTCACAAATCCTTTATCAAAAGATACTTTTGAGTATCTCAGGGAGAAGGTGGGAGTAATTCCCTCTCCTGAGTATGATTAGAAAAAGCAACAAGAACATCTGTCATTAAGTGACTGATGAATGGTTGACTACTCTACTTCTGGAGTAGTACCTGTGCTTAATTGTTTATGGTGCCCTTTTCCATTGATGTCAAAGGGGGAGTATATAGTAAGGGGGAGCATATACTCTAGGGGAGTATAAACATAGCTAGAGGAGCCACAATAGTGTAGAGAAATCTTTGATGAGGATATTGAGAAGAGTGTAAAAAGAAAGAAGATACTAGGTGTTGAAGATGTTTTTAATATCATATGTTGCCATCAATGTCAAAGGGGGAGATTGTTGGAGATTTACTTTTGGAAGCTAGTTGATTGTATGTTTGTCATTGATGGCAACATATAATATACAATAGTGTTCTGTATGTACTTATCAAAATGATGGTATCAAGCTTTGTGCGGTTATATTCATGTTGTAGACATGTTTATGTTTTTTCATACACGTAGACTCAGATATGAAGTTTGAGTTGTGTTGTGTAATTTTGTTATGTGGTAGTTACAGTTTCTGGAGTTTGTCTATACAGAGCCAACATATTGCATTGGTTCTTGAGTTGCACCTATCTTCGGGATATGTGTGTGTACATTCAAGTTTAGTTATGAGTTGATGATAGTTATCTAAAGGCACCAAATGTGTTTCAACAAGATTACAAAGTTAGAGTTAATTTGGTGAGGCCGACTTAGTGAAGCATCGCGTCTATTCAGTTTATATTGCGTGGTTGTAATTATGCTTGCATGATTAGTAAAGCCAACAAGGATGTTATGAAGAGTTGTCTAACAAGTCCCTTGATCTTATACTTGGAGGAAGATACTTATAGAAAGTCATTTGTGGAATGCTAAGTGTGAATGATAAGAAAAGATGCAGGAAAGTGCAGAGTAGAATATCAGTTGAGTTTCATTCATCAAGGATCTATGTGAAGAAGAAGTAAAAGATTACAATACACTAGAACTGATCAAGACAACACATCTACTCTACAGTTCATCATCAGATATAGTGCATATCTGTTCTTTAGAAGGTTGTAGCCTTCACCATTAAATTAGTGAGCTTTTGGATAGTGAGTCCTCACCCTTAACCAGGTTATTTGTAAAAGACTCCTAATAGGGTCAGACCCTTAACCAGGTCACTATACTTATTGCATTGTAAAGAACAAATCCTAACAGGGTTGCAAGATCTTCTAATAGGGATTATTATAAACAAGTATAGTTCATTGTGGGTGTTAATTCCCACTGAGGTTTTTACCATTTGGTTTCCCCGTAACCAAATTGTGGTGTTGTCTATTGTGTTATCTGAATTTGCATTTACTTTATTGTATTCTGGAGTTAATAAGATAAAATAATAAATTGGCTGATAACTGATTTGCCCCCCCTCTCAGTTATCTTGTGGGACTATTCTAACAACTTGGCCTTGTGTTTCCTAGGCTAGCCTCTTCTTCTTAGGAGGCTCTGATTCTACCTCTTCCTCCTCTTTCTCAGATTCATCATCTTCTATCTTTATGTTGAAACTTTTTGGCCAATTCTCCAAGACTGAATTCCATGGGGTAGGTGTGAGAACCATTCCATTTCTCATCTGGCTAGACTTTGTTGTGTAGGACTTAGTTTTTCCTTGATTTTGCATGTCCATCATTTAGGTTCGTAGACTTTGTACTTGTTGTATCAACATGTTTGTTTGAGATTGAGGAACATTTGTGGAATTGAATCTCTATGTTGTGGTAGGTATAAGGCTTCTCTTATGTGTTCCTTGTGTTGGGACATAGGATCTAGTCCTTTGGACTTGATATCAATTTCCCAATGTGTAATTCTAATTTTGGGCATTTGATTAGTCCACGATTGATGTTGTCATTGTTGTTGTTTTTGTTTTTGGGTTACCTAAAGGAATAAAGGTGTAGCCTTGGTTGGATGTTGACTGAATGTCAGACCCACTGATATTGATCCATGTGGGAGTGAGGTATTGAGCCCAAAGTTAGTAGGGATAGATTGTAGTGTTTGAACAGTTGTAAATGGGTTGCTGCTTGTTTGCGGAATTGATGACACAACATGAGTGTTTGATGTAAAAGACCATGAAATTGATGCTTGAGATAAACTAGTGACCAAGGGTGCACTTAGTTGGAAGCCTGTCATGCTTTGTGTGGATGATTTTCTAGCTTGATTTGTAGAGCTAGTTTGGTTTGACACAACCTGCCCTGATGTCATTGTTTTTGATGATGGAAAAGGAAAAATTTGGGATATCACAGGAAAAATTTGGGATATCACAGGATCCATTTGAGAGGGTCGAGTTGTGCTTTTACCTGCTAGAGGATTCTCTGACCATATTGTTGACACATTAAATTGAGTCAGGAGTTTGACTCCCTTGTTAATCAACATGGCTAGGAATATTTCAGGGTTTCTCTGTACCAAAACATCAACTACTTGTGCGAAATAGGCATCTTTCTCTATGTCTTCAAGCTGTTCCTCTATGACATCTTGGAAAATTGTTGGTCTATGGGTATTTTCAATGTAAAGACCTGGACTAGTGTTTTCTGAAAGGGTCATCCTCTCGCTCTTTTTCCCACGGGGGAAATTGGTTAACATAGGATTAATCAACTTGTGTTCTAGCCTTCAACCTAGTGTACGGTCCTCCATAGGGTGTGAGAGACATGGTGTTATCCAAGTTTTTTAACTAAAATAAGTGATATAAAGAAAAAAAAAGGATAACCTCTCGAGGAGAGTCTAAGTTATGTTTGACAAGGGTAATTCTAGGGACATATTTTGAATTCTCTTGATCTCAAAGACTTTTTTGATGTAAGATATGGGTTTTGAATTTTGCCTTAGATAACACAAAGTTGTTGATAGAGATTGATAAATTTAAGATAATGAGATAAGAATAATCTAGTCTAAACTTTTGAACTAAAAATGTTTAAACAATAGTCAAGCTGTCAAAGAGGGATGATCTTTAATGTTTAGAGATTCACACAATATTCTTCATTTTTTCCTATGATGTGGATAGTGATCTTTCACACTAGATGGGGAATCTTTCCAAGTTTTTCAAGTAAAAACAAATGTTCAGGTCTGATGGTCAAGTGCGGCAAACTTCCACCATTACGATAGAATACTAGGTCAAATGCAGTAAATGCTCATCAATTGTGGCAATAAAATAATTAACTGTAGTAATAAAGGGCTTGGTTATGGTAAAAATCCATCAATTATGGAAAAATACGGGCAATTGGGGCAAAGTGTGACAGTCTGAAAAATGATCTCAAATTTGGTGAATCTGTTTGATAAAAAGTAAATTTTTGGAACAAGGGCTCTGATTATGGAACATGATTTTTGTTGACAACCTATACTTTGAACATGTTGGATTTGTTTTGATAGTTTTTGATGTTGGTTTTGCAGTTTTTGGAAAATGATCACATAACAAGCACAATAGACAAAGTGTTTTCTAGCTCTAAACACGGGTTGGAAACAAGGACAAACAAATTAATCTAGGTCAAATTTGGCTGCAAGATACAATATTATAGGCCCAATGCTTGGATGTTTGTTGGTTCACACAACAATCATCACAATACTAGGACACGAAGGTCCATGACGTAGGCGCCCATGTTTTTGTCATTGCCAGATATTGTTTCCGTGCTAGGGAAGATCTCTTTCACTAACACAATATCTTGGAACACATATATTGGGGATCTTGGGGGTAAATTATGCAACCCATTGTACTATAATAATGTACTTATTTGGAGGTGAAACAAGTAGGTCTCTATTTAAGAAGGTTGTAGTAGGGTCCGTTGAGTCTAGCCAATCAGTTTGTACACATGTGAATCACTTAAGAGCCTAGTTGATCATGATGGCTACTTAGGGATATTCACTCGATCCAAGCTATCATCAGCACACCTCACCCAATCTTGGTTATATATAAAATGGAGGTTTGACTCGCATCTTGTTTGTATACCTATCAGAAGGATTACCGGTTTAAGGTTGTTCTCCGAGGAAGAAGTGAATTCCCCATACAAGCCTTTCAAAAATGGTATAAAGGTTTTTAATTTAACAGATTTGTGCAAGTGGACCAAAAACTCAAGACACAAGGTTAATTGATTAAACACCAAAATTTCAAGTGTGAACTAAGCTAATCATCCATACTAGCACAAGTTTTCAATTTTAAGCCTAAAGTAGATGATGTTGGAAAGTTGACACTACAAAGATTATATGACTAATTTTGTGTTGTCATTATGGCAACAAAGTCATATAGGAGTTTTGACAGTCAGTTCATAAACCTTGAAGATCAAAAATTGACTAAGTATAGAAGATAGTGTAGTTAGAGATATATCCGCTGATCAGAGCACCAATGCATGTGTGTATGATCGATTCATGGTCTATGCCTTTGGATATAAGCTTATGGATATAGTATTATGCTAAGTCTACACACGTAGGTTCAAATATATTAGTATGGTGAAGTTACAGCAAGTCCAAGTGCCCTAGCAGCTCGACAAAACAGAGCATGGAGTCGACTCCAATTTTTTATTAGCTCATATTAATTTGTTTTCTATTGGCTATGCACCTATTGTAATATGTTTTTAATTATGTTATTAGCACTCATGTAAACATGCTTAAGCCAATTCATTTGGAAGTGTTGTTTATGTTGATTTTGGGTCGACTAAGTCCTAGTTTTTGGTCACGTTTATTAATGCATGTATATATACTTGACATGCATTTTTGTATCAAAAGGAAAAAGTGTCAATAATATGCAGAGAAGATATATAGAAGAACAGTATCAAAAAATCAGTATGAGATAGATCTCTTTAAGAGATTAGAGCATCAACACATAAATGGAACTGGTCTGACAACAGTGTCATAACAATAGTTTAATTTTTAGATATAGTGTGTATCTATCATCAGGAGGTTGTAGCCTTCTTCTTATTGAGTAGTGAGCTCTGGTAGTGAGCCATCCTCCTTTAACAAGGTTTTGTAAAGACTCCTACCAGGGTCATTGTACTCAACATTGTAATGACTTCTCCTAACAGGGCAAAGGAACTCTAACAAGCTCATAAGACTAGTGCAATTTTTTGTGGGTACTAATTCCCACTGGGGTTTTCCTATGATCAAGGTTTCCCCATAAAAATATCTTGTGTTATGTGTTAATGTGTTATGATTAATCTATTATCTATTTTTGTTTAAGTTTCAAGTTGCTGAAATATACTAAATTGCCAAACACTGATTCACCCCCCCTCTAGGTGTTTCTAACAATTGGTATCAGAGTTGTGGTCCTCTGAAAGAAAGTTTAACCACTTGAGGAGATCATGGATTCATCAGAAGTAAAACATTTGAAAAATAATCTTGAAGCAGCTCTTGAATATCTTGACAGATCTGAAAAAGAAAATGAAGAACTGAAACTAAAAGTTGATGGCACGCAAATACTCATCAAGAAACTAAGAAAATATTTGAGAGATTTCTCTACAATTGATTTGGGAAAGGTGGTCAAAAATTTGAATGAAGAAAACATGTCTCTGAAAGATCAGATCAAAGATTTGAATGAACAGATAACTGATAACCAAACAACCCTTAAAGACAAGACAAAAGAAAACAAGAAATTAGATGAAGAACTCATGCAAGAAAACTTGAAAGTCTTGGAGTTGGAAAACATCAAGAAAAGGATAGAATCTGAGCTAATAGAAGCCAAGAATCATATTGAAAAATTACACAAAAGTTCTGATCTAATTCAATCACAACTTTATGCACAAAAGTTAAGAGGAGATACTACTAGTGTTGGATATAGTGTAGTACAAATTGAAATCAATGCAATGCAAGAAAGAAAGAAAGCACAAGAAGAATCTAAAAAAGAAAAGAAAACTAAGAATTCTGGTGAAGCTAAAATTGAATCACCTAAAAATGAACACAAGACAGCTAACCAAAATTGTTATTCATGTAACAAG
Source organism: Thuja plicata (assembly GCA_018584345.1). Taxonomy (NCBI): domain Eukaryota; kingdom Viridiplantae; phylum Streptophyta; class Pinopsida; order Cupressales; family Cupressaceae; genus Thuja; species Thuja plicata. The sequence continues at coordinate 299,633 of MU223704.1, read as the reverse complement.
CATGGACATTTGACAAGAGATTGTAAAGAGGTAAAACCCTTCAATGACTATTGTTATTCTTGTAATAAATTTGGTCATAGGGCTATACATTGTAGAACAATTCAAAGAAATCAGACTCAACAGAACCAAAGAAGTCTGACTCAGTACAATCATAGATTTCAACCTCAGAGAAGTTATCAGAACATTACATGTCAGATATGTAATTACAATGGACACACAACCAAATAGTGCAGCATGGTAAATCATATCAACACACCTCTAATCATTTGCCACTCATGTAACAGAGCTGGACATATCTCAAGGTTTTGCAGATCCAGAACGCAAAGATAAGAAAAGTCTCAAGGATCACTATTTGAAGAATTTGGAGAAGTCAAGTTTGTGAAAGCCACAGAAGATTCAAGTAATATTTGGACTCAAGTAAAGAAAGATGATGGTATTGAAAAAGTGGCAGATGCATCCATAGTGGATGCACCTTCTACTTCTGGATAGATAACCTTCATGGTCATAGGGGGAGCTAATCTAGCTCTAAACCCCTATGTGGCTAGTATACTCACCTCTGAGTATGCACCTATGAATTCATGTATCTGGTCATGAATTGAGGAAGTATGCATAAACACATAGCTTATACTTCAACAGGAACAAAGAATGAAATTCACAGTTGGAATCTGTGTTATGGTAGCAAACTTTAATTGCAGTAATTTGATTTATAAGTCACCAAAAGGTCTCATATCTTCACTTCTACATTTGAGATCAAGCATTTGAAGAGCACAGGAAAATTAAGCATCTAAGTGTTGAAGGATAACCGTTGGTTGGTTAGCAAAGCGAATTGAAGTTGAAACGGAACCCTATCGCGGATGTGTCATTTCAAAATTTTAGTGAACCCTACTTAAGAAATCAACAAGTAAGTATGGCAACTCCTGTATTCTTTGACATCACTGAAAGGAAGAGATTTGTGTTTAAAAAGCATCCTTTCAAGTCGGTATTAGATTATGTAGAAGGGGCATTTTCCAAGACTCTGTTAGGAGCCGTGCATGTCAAAGATATTCACACTTACATCTACTATAAGAAGGAGTCTATAGGTGAAGACAACATAATGTCACTCATGGTGTCTATGAAAAACCCTAATTGCTCATTCAAAGACAAGTTATCTCATCTCACAAGGAGCCCTATTATTGAGTATATGAATGTGCATGAGTTCTATGAATAAGAATGGATTGAGATTTTACTCAGCAGGATTCATGATGACTTATTCTGGATTGATGAAGTCCCAGTTTGTATTACAACTGATCTCATTCATGAAATGACTAGACTATCTAAAGTTGGTCATGTTCTTCCCAATAGAAAAGATGTAAAGAAGTAGGTTGAGCAGGCTTGCTTGTCTAGGAGTGATAGGCATGGAATGCAAGTTGATCATTTTATGGAGAAAGATATCAAACTCATCACTATGATCCTTGGATACAAGTTTTAGCATGTAAGCAGAGTTAACAGTGTATCTACAGCTACAGTTTTGGAAGCTATAAGGACAGTGAAAGACAACACTCAATTCAATCTCTGTGAGATCTTGCATGCACAGTTATTGGAGAATATTAGGGCTATAAAACATGACAAAAGAAAAATATTCAGATTTGGGTCTCTAATCATATACATGTACTTCCACATTATTGGTAAGGTTTCTAACCTCTACCTAGACAGGAGAAAACCTACCCTACCTCAAATTTAATTGAAAGCAACATCTGAAAGAAATATAAGGGATTCTATGGATATGTAAATAAAGACATTCAGAATTAAGATGCAAAAAAGGTTCAGGATACCTGAGAATATAGTCGACAAATACAAGGACATAATATGTTTTATGGTGGAAACTGATTGTACATGCATGGAAACAGTAGAGCCTAGAACTAAATAGAATCATCCACTTGGTTATGAGGTTGAGGAACATACTCTAGAAGGATATGCACATGTCCTTCTATCAGCACCTAAAGATCCAAAAGAGCCCAGACGGGACACATATAGAGAAAAAAATAATCAAGTTGACTCTGTCTTATATAGTGCAGAGAATAAGAGAAAAGAATCAAGGATTACCTCAAATATCCTTAAGATTCATGGTGTCACCCAAGAAGATCTAGCTAAAGAAAAGGAAGCCAAAATTGAAAGAGAACTTAAGAAAACACTTGAAAAAGTCAAAATTGAAAAATCTGATGATATCCACAAGAAGAAAAAGAATAAGTCTGGTGAGAGCCTATCTGTGCCCTCTACTACTATTGACCTGGAATCCTCTCTACCTTCTATTCCAAGCAAGATTTCTACAAGAAGGAAGAAAATCCGCACAAGCCACTGATCATCAAGGAAAAGTCAAAGCAAAGTGAAGAATACTCAAGCTCCTCCTGAGGTAGGATTCAAACCTAGTCTTGAAATCTTGAGAAATAGAATCATTAATGAAGGATGATTAGATTCAATTGCAAATGTCTATGACAAGTATCAAGAGATCAATAAATCAGAAATACATTCCATGATTATCTCACATATGATCAAGTTCAAAAAGTCAGTTTTGGAACTTAAGACGGTCATCCCAGACAATTTATGGAACATACTTAACTTATTGAAAAGACAAGCCTTAGAAGAGGATGTTGGTTGTATTCTTATTTTTGTTGGTTTGCCCGAAAGTTTTGTTGCCTTCATGCCAAAATCTTTCCAAAAGTAGAAGGTCTGTCTCATTTTTGAAATACCCCTGTGAAAATTTTATGTTGTTAGGTCAAAATCCACATGAATAGTGCAAAAACCCAAAACCCTAAGCCATCTTCTAAGTCAAAATGCAAAAAATCCCTAAAATGTCAATCGAGTTTCTAATTTTGCATTACCTTTTTGAGAAACTTAAGTTATGTGCCTCTTTCAATAGTCGCCTAGTCTCTTAATCCTAAAAGCATATTCCATTTTGTTATGAGACTTGGTGATTAACTATTGTCGAGATGTCTCAGAAAGAAATAGAATATTCCTTATTTGTTATGAGACTTAGCGAAACCCTTCAGTCGCGAAGTCTCCCAATGCAGAAATACATCATCAGGCAACATGGAAGCAAGCAGTTAAGTCATGGTGTCACGCAAAGTATCATGCAATTAGTGAATTTTCATGAGACTTAGCGATTACTTCAGTCGCAGGGTCTCTGAATCAGAACACAGTTAAGTGACATGTTAAATGCTTATGTCGCGTAGTGTCCAAGTAAAAAGTCAGTTAAGTAAAAGATGCTGAGACTTCGTGACAAATCACAAGGTGATTAAAATATATAATGGTCGGGTAGTTGCTGATTAAAAATGCTAAGTCAGTGTTTATTTAGCGATTTGGAGACAAATAGTTAAGATGAGACACGTGTCCATAGTAAGTAGAACAAAGGTTAGTCGCATGGTCTCCCAAAAGGAAAATATCATTTGGTGATGAAGAGACTAAAGGATTTAAGGTTATGTATTTTAAGGTTGTCACATAGTCTCCAAATGATTTAAGGTTGTGTATTTTAAGGTCGTCGCATAGTCTCCAAATGATTTAAGGTTTTTAAAATATATTCAGCAACTTAGCGAGGCCGTAAGATGTAGAGTGGGAAAAGATCAACGGTAGTCGCTAAGTCTCTATCAAATTTGGATAAAAGTAAAAAGTGCTTGCGATAATGAGATTAGCTTTAGTCGCATAGTCTCTAAATTAAAATCAAAGGATAAAGCTATGTCGCTTAGTCTCCGAAAGAAATATTAAGTAGCAGTTTTAATCAGCGATTGGGCGACTAAGGTTTGTCGCGGGGTCTCATAAAGAGAAATAAACATTCAGAGACTTAGCAATAACAGTTAAAGGATAAAAGGTAACCTTCAGTAGCGGGATCTCCGAATAAAATTTGGGTTAAGCATTTGATCTGGTGACTTGGATTCATTCAGTTGCGTGATCACCAGAAGTTAACCATGGTTAAGTCAAGTAAAGGAAATCATACAGTCGCTAGATCTCCAGAAGAATTAAGGGTTAAGAAATTTGATTAGCGACAAGGAGATACTGCACAGTCACATAGTCGCTAAATATGAAAAATGATAAAAGGTGACAGTTACTGACATGACAACATAGATATTCACCATCCAATGAGAATCTAGAGGATTAATTACTATATGAAAAAGGGTAGTTGAGATGTCTGATGAAAAACCAATCATATGAAGACATGTCATCCTGTTCAAATTTTATAAGGGTTTTTCTGAAGACACACTTATATGATTTTGATTTCCTGTCACATTCATGAACTACAGCTAGGATTTCAATTAATTCCATAGCATGTTAACTTGAAAGAAAAATTGATTTTCTTTTCAATGATGAGCTAAGTACTTGGAAATGTTACCATAAAGAGTTGATCACAGGTTCATTTTCATTTTTCATACTTCCAGAATTACAAAGTGAAGAATTGCTAGGTATTTTATGTTTTGAAGGCAGAAATTGATCATTTGTAGGGTAATTCTTTGGTTGTCAAGCTTTTTGAATTGTTAGCAGTACACAAAGAAGAGCAGTGAGTTCTGAGAGGAGATTTGTTTCAATATTGGTAAAAGAGAAGGTTGAAAAAGAGCAAGATGAGTAAAGTAGTCACTGTGGCTTCTACCAGCGAAAAGTGATGAAGTCGATGATGATGCTAAGGGAAAGAGGAATTTCTTTGATGAATTATTAAAGCTGTTGCTAGGATCAACACAGAACAAGAGGGAAAATGCAAACCTACTGGCAGATGACTACTGTGAAATCAGAGATGCCTGCACCCCAGGTTCCACAGGTTTTTCTCTTTTTAACTATTTTTATAATAATTCTAATAAGGCCATCCTAGTGTCAAACCCTTGGACTAGTGGTCTTGCTAGGTTAATTTTCCCTGATGTCTATGTAGATGTAGACTTGTTTCTAGGTCTTTCCAGCCACTATGATGCTCTATCTAGGACAATTAATAAAAATGATGATACTACCCTATTGATTTTAAATAAGAATTCATTCATGCAAGCCTTTGGCTTATAAAGTACCATGTCCACCGAGATAAATATTACTAAGAAAGAAGAGAGGTATAGGTTACAACCTGGTGCTGCTAGGAACCAATTGTAGAAGCATATGCTTAAGGAGGTTAGGAATCATATTACTCCTATACTTGGGACTGCGCCCTACTTTTTTAAAGATTTACATTTCTATATTAAGTACATTGGTTATGCTTTGTGTAGAGTGTTGGGTATAGATGGAGGAGAAGAGAAAATAAACTCTGGAATTTTGATGATGGTACTAGATTTGCAAAATGTGCATTCTAGCATCAGTTATGATTATATACAATACATTATGGATAAAATGCATGAGGGGTTTATAGCTGTGCAGAAGAAGATGAAGGATCCCAAGGAAAAGGAACCTAGGTTTTTCCATTATTCTATCTTGATGCATTTGTTGTTACATTTCAACTATGGAATCATGAATGTGAATAACTTGAATCCTTAGAGGATTTTTCAGGACCGACCCAATCCTATTCAACTTTGGGTTAGGATATGGAATTACACATCCAAGGACTGTGATTTTTGTGGATTCAAGAATTGGATTGTATATCCATTAATGCAGAGCATGGGTATTAGCAAAACTAGACTCCTAGTAAAGGTGTTGCAGTTGTTGAGACCTTGTGAGTATGTGGACAAGTGAGAGGGTGACCATAACTGGGGAGACTTCTTTTTAGAATAAAATTTTACTATGATTAGGGTATATGGATGCACATATCCACCTCATGTCCTATCTTATCATGTGCCATCCAGAGTTGTTGCCATGGAGTTCATCTGGCAGCTGTTGTTAACAGACAATGAACATTTTGCACCACATAGGAAGGGGACATTAACCCCTAGGCAATTTAAAATATTTTAGTTTACTATTGGTAAGGGTGCTATTGATTTGGTGAGCACATGGATAGAAAGCTGCAAGATGAGAGTAGCATTATATAGATACATTGACCTAGAAGGATTCATTGCAGGAGCTAAGAAACTCCTGACTCCTACCATACCAAATACAAATGTTCATGGTTTTTGTGTAGATGAGGATGCCACAAGAAATATACTTGATGAGGATGAGGTGAGGACAAGAAGAGAAAGAATTCAGGAATTACTAAATTTAGAGAAGAAAATAAGGAGAAATGGATTTTCATTTGGAGGGTTTTACCCTGACTTACCTTATTTTGACAAGATCAAAGCCATGATTGATAATTTTTATGTACTATGTGAGCATTTGGATAATGTTTTAGTTACAAAGAAAGGAGAAAAAGAGCCTGAATATTCATAAGCTAAATATGAGAGTGATAGTGATGGAGAATGTGTCCATCCACCTCAATTAGATCAACCTCAATAGAATGTTGTAGAGGTAGCACAGGTGCAGGAGGAACAAGGCCATATCATAGACCTAACTGAGGTTTCTCAGCCAGATGATGTAGAAGAGCCTGCCACTAAAAGGAAAAAGGTTGACCCTGGGCAGACCTCCTTTATTAGGAAAGAGAAGAAAGGAGATAGAACAAGTGCCCTCATTCCTGGTCATAGATTGTATGATCACAATTTGAGGAAAATAATCAGACATGGGAAGATAAAACAGTAGGATGGGGAAGAAAACACATAATTGCCTCTTAAGGCATGCATTGATGAAAGGTTATTGCATTAGCAATAGTTTCTAAGTGATGACAATTTTGTCAAGACTGATGAGTTTAAAGATTTTTTGAGGTGACATAAGAAGGAACAAATTAGGGAACAATTGAAGTCAAATGGAGAGGAGATAGTTAAAAATGAGGCTTTTCTAGCTTTGAAAGCCTATGACCCTGATAGTGAGGATGTCTCTCCAGATGAGGCAAGAAAAATGGTTTTGAATAGTGGCATTTTTCTTGCTGAGGGCTGGGACTTAGCCTCAGCATTCATTATTGATCAGATTAGGAAGCAGCCAGACCTCAATTTGGCAAGTAAGATTCAAATGGGTGACATGATCAAGGGATTTGGATATAGTCCAAAATCACAATCCTTTTCCATGTGGAACTTATGTCCCAAGGACCAGAAGCCTCAACTAGTAAACATTCAGGAGAGTATGGTGGGGAACCAAATGGTCTGGACTATAAAAAATACTGGAGATCTTGATATTTCTCAAATCATAACCCATTGGGAACACTTAAACGAAGATAAGACAAAATAATTGTCTGAGAAGTGTGGGATTTTGGTTGAGGAAGCCAGTACCCTAGCAAAGGATAGGGAATCATGCCACATAAAGATACATCAGCAAGATAAGGTAATTGCTGAATTGATGAAGCAACTACAAGAGAAACCTGAAGTAGTTTATGTGCCCTTGGTACAACCTTTGCAGAAAGATGAGAAAGCAGAATCAGAGGAAGTGGTTGAGATAAAGGATATGGGAAAAAATAATAATGAGGTAGCCCTAAATGCATTAAGATGCATTCTTCAGCATAGGATTGATATAATCAAAGAAAAAATATATATCATCCTAAATGCTTACAATAAATTTCCCACATTGCATACAGAAGTGACAGGGTACATCACCATTTTGAACCCTTATTTTGTTTTTGATTACGGTAAAAGCAGGTTTTGAAGGGAACCCCAAAACCCTTTAACAAAACATAGGAAGGAAAGGCTAAAAAAGCCCCAGCAAACAACAGATTGTCCCAAGGAGGGACCCAATCAACAGAGGGTCACAACCCAGATTTTACAATAACAATTCCAAAGCAAAAAGCAAAAAAAGCAGCTGGAAAGAAAACAGAGAAGACACCCGCC
>MU223704.1:229584-255732 GCA_018584345.1 Thuja plicata | reverse complement strand
AAGGTGACAAGATGCCAATAAAAGAGAAACCAGTAAAGGTTGAATGCGTGGATACCAGTTAGAACACTATATTCTCACCATCCACTCAACCATCTACCTCATTGTTGTCAAGGTTAACTCCTGATTCCGAAAGTTTGGATGCATGGGGAGAAGAAGACCTAATCAAAATCAGCGTTCTTGCTATGCAAAAACAAGTGATGAGGAACCTTCACTTTTTGGAAATAGTGAACATTTTGAATGACTTAGTGCCAGCTGATCAGAAAGTAGCCAAAGTCCAATCAGTTGAAGAAGTGGACAATATTTTGTCAAACTTCAAATCACACTTTATAAGCTTAGTAGACTCTGCTACTAAGATTACAGAAGATGAATATAAGAAGGGGAGACTAAATTATTTGGTAAAGAACTTTACCTTAGACTTGAACTCCTTAAAACCTGGACAATCTATATTGAAGGAATTGGCAGATAAAGGAAAGAGAGTCATAGCAAACTGTATGGACAGAGTGAAGCTCACCTCTGAGCACACCAAAAAGGTAGAAGAAGTAGATTTAATGATAGATAGCATAAGAAAATTAGTTGAAACTTCCACACAAGACATGAACATATGTAACAATGTCTACCAAGGGCAATTAGATAAAATTGAGAAAGCAAAGTTAGAAATCAGCAAGATAAGGGTAAGGCAAACCTAGTTAAGAAATGCACTTGTGCCATCCTTAGCAGTCCTCAATGAGAACATCAAATAGATTGATGCCACTATTGTGATATATGATCAAGGTCCCTGCATGGATCTGATAAAAATGGAGAAGCTGACATATGCATTGTGCGTGCATCTACAAACAGTTGATGCTATGAAGGTATTTTGGCAGAAAGAGATCCAATCTCTTAAAATTGTGTACCCTAAAGTATATATGGAGTAAGTATGCAGTAGACTTACAAGTTTTTGTACACCTTTGACATTAATTTCAAAGGGGGAGTAATATAGAATGTGTATATGCACAGAAGTATATGTATATATGATGTTATACAGTCACTTTTTGTGTTAAGTCATTTTGAGTAACTTGACCACATTCCTTTGTTGCCATAAATGACAAAGGGGGAGATTGTTGGAAATTTGACTACCTGAGGATGCATGACTCATTTTGTGTTGTCATCATGGCAACAAAGTCATGTTTAGTCTCTATCTTAAAAGACAAAATGACTAAGGAAAACAGGGCAGACAAAGATACTCAGCAATCAACACATCAGCGCACGTGCAAGAGATCGATTCAGTGTATGCGCATTTAGATATAAGTTGTATGACATGTGTAAATGCTACATCCAGACACACATAGTATGGAACTATAGTACAGAAAAGTTACAAGCAGATCAATAGACCAGTAGTCCAAGAGACAGAGCATGGAAGTCGACTAAGTGTTTTGATCAGCATGTGATATTTTATAATGTAATGGCTAAGCATATTTGGTTATATGATTGTAATGATTTAATTAACATTTCAGTAAACATGCTTGAGCTAACTTGTTTGAAAGTGTTGTATATTTTATTTTAGGGCCGACTAGTGTTTTATTTTGGATCGTGCCTATTCAGATTTGAATATATAAGTATGTAATGTAAAGATATGATAGAAGTGTTGATTATTATGTAAGAGGAAGATATAGAGGGACAGTACTATGAAGTCAGTATATGATATAGCTCTTTAAGAGAGGAAGAGCATTAGTGCATACACGGAACTGATCAGATAGTAGTGTCATCACAACAGTTCATTTTGATATAGTGCATATCATCTTTCAAAAGGTTGTAGCCTTCATCTTATTGGGCAGTGAGCCATATACCTTTAACAGGGTTTTGTAAAAGACTCCTAATAGGGTCTGACCTTTAACCAGGTCATTGTACTCATATTGTAAAGAATGCTTCTAACAGGGCAAAGGAACTCTCACAAGTTTGTTATACTTAGTACAATATTTGTGGGCACTAATTCCCACCAGGGTTTTCCTCTGATCAAGGTTTCTCCATAATCATATCATGTGTTATGAGTTGTTATGTTAAGATTCATTCTATGTATGTTTGATTTATGTTTAAGTTTCCAAAAAAGTAATTAATAGACAAACACTGATTCACCCCCCCCCCCCCTCANTAATTAATAGACAAACACTGATTCCCCCCCCCCCCCCCTCAGTGTTTCTAACACACATTGCATACAGAAGTGATAGGGTACATCACCATTTTGAACCCTTATTTTGTTACTTGGTCCCCTAGGGTCTAATTATTTGAAAAACTTTCCTCCTTGCAGCCACTAACATCATATTTACCTGAGATTGTGACACAAGTGGAGGATGAGATTAAAAATGTTAATATAGCCTTATCTTTCTTTAAGGGTCAGCTAAAGCAGGTAGAGGCTAAGATGAGCCTATTTTCTATGGAGTTTAAAAGATTTGTTCCTCCATTGAAAGGAGAAGATGACCAAGTTAAGGCCTTGGAGGCCTGGAGGAGTGAATTTGATAGCAGAATGCCAAGCAATGAGGCATTTATTTCAGGATTTGATTTAGATTTGGAAGGTTTTAATAAGATTTTGGATGAGGCCTTTAAGGCAAAAATTGACATAAACAAGTTTGTAGTGGATGTTAAAAACATCACCGATATCAGATGGGAAAGATAGAAGGTACAACTATAGAGCACACAGAGCTTTAAATGGCTAGTAGAGGATGAAGTGATAGCATGGGACTTGATGACCAAGCCAAAGAAAAAGAAGCCTGTGATAGTAGAAGAGGAGGTCTTGGATGAAGAATAAAGAGGAACACTTGGCGCCTGACTATTGAGCACAGGGAGGTTAGTTATTTGCAAAGACAAGTGTATGTTAGCCTGAATTGGTGGTCACTTGGTCTCAATATGAATACCAAATGCTATCCTGAACACTGTCAGATAAAGGCGCCAGATTCCAGATAAAGACAAAGAATATCAGATCTCATCCCTTGTTTTTGTCTTTCCACCACTTCTACATTCTCATTCTTTGTCTTTTTTGTACTTTTTAGGGTTAGGTTCCTTAAACCATTCAAAGCTTGTTGCATCCTAATGTTAAGGATTACAAGATGGTTAAGGACCTTTAAATAGATCAAAATTGTAATAGTAAAGCAGGATGAAATATATTGAAAATTAGACTTTCTAGATTTGTGTCTGTGTCTTCAAGCTTTTTAATATTTTCATGTATTAAAGTAGAAACATATGAATAAAATACAGTGCAACTTTACTCTATCTTATTGTTGTCTCTTTACTTGTTGTGTATGCTCTTTTATGTTTAAATCTGTAAGGCATTTTTAAGCATATTGGTTACAAGGTAGCTATTAAATTGCTTGCAAGTTTCTTTCAAGGAAAGAACTAAGTTTTGTGAGTGGTTTCAGGGAGCATAACAATATTTAAGGATTTGATACAATATTGTAGAGGTGACAGGATAGTTTGTAAGGCATTTTATCCGAGTTGCATGTAGGTTGTAAGGCAACTTACAGTATTTTGTTTGGTTTTTCTGTGGATTTTCATTTATTGATTCTATAAGCCCAAGGATAGGCACTGGTCTAGGAATTGGTTTGGTAATCTATCATCATTCAAATATTCAATATCATTTAAACCAATTACTTTCAGAATATTTGTGTAACATCAATTGTACTCATATGAGATTATAGTTGAAGTTTGTTGATTTCTTAAAGAGTAAATCAATAGGTTATTCCTCCTAGATTCACAAGAATTATAAAAGGAAAGAAGGATGAAATTCCCTATTATGTTGTTGTCTTCTATCACTAAGATATTGATTTGGATTGTCAAGCTTTTTCTCAGAATAGTCATAGTTATATGTATTGTTATATACATGTCCATATAAAAATAGAGCATTCAGCACATAAGTAAAATCCACTCTAAAGATACTATCAAGTCAGTAATCAGTCATAGGTTAGACCTGCCTGAGTCAATGGATCTCAGAAAAGAAGGAGGTGATAATAGGTATCTCCAGTGTTATCAAAATACCTCAACAAATAGTGTTTTTCTCTTGCTTGAGTCATAGTATCAAAAGGTATTGGGATTCATAGAGTTATTTAAGTATTCAAGCATCTTTAAAGGCCCTGCAAGAAAAAACACCAATAGAGGATATGAAGATCAGAGAAGATACATTAGATAATCTTCTTGTTGTTTATTCACATGATGAGAAGGTGATACTATTGGACTTTTTAAAGCCTCATCTGAGATCAAAGACAAGAACTATACATATAATGAATAAATATTATGAGTTGGTTGGAAAAGAAACTGAGAAAGCATTTGAGAAAGTGTTTATGGATAGACACATGTATCCCTCAACTTTTCCCACAACCAATGTTGCTCCAGTTCCATCCAAACAAGAAAAAGAATCAGAGATTCTTAATGTGCCTATGATAGGTCCATAGGATTCTGTGCCCAAAGTTCCATCACCCTTTGATACAGTCAAGGATACAGATGAAACCATTATGATTAATGATGTTGAGATAACAATGATAGCTTCAGATAATGACTTGAATAAATTTGAAAAAGCATTTGTCAGCACTGAAGAAGATGAGAAGTTATGCACTGATAATACCTCCTTGTAGCAAGATGAAGTTCTTACTGAAGACTTAACCTGTCTGAATAATGAGGAAGGTGGTCAATCTAATGAACCACCCTTTGTTGAGATCCCAGTAAAGAGTGAATGTATGGATGTAAGTCAGAATGCCATTTTGAATCCTTCTATCGAACCATCCATATCATTGTTGAGAATTTTGACCCCTGATACAGTAAGTCTTGATTCATGGGGAGAAGAAGATTTGATCAAGATAAGTGTGTTGGCAATGGAAAAATAAAAAAAGAAGCAAGTAATGAGAAATCCTTTATTTCTTGAATCAGTCAGCATTCTAAATGACTTGGTACCTGCAAACAAGAAATGTGAAAGTATTCAACCAGTCAATGATGTCAATAGCATTTTGACAATATTCAAAGAAAATTTCACAAGTCTAGTGGAGACAGCGACAACAATTGCAGAAGACAAGTATAATAGACAAGGTTGGATGAGATGATAAAGAACTTTGCATTAGATCTCAATTCAATGAAGATTGGTCAGGCCATTCTAAAAGAGTTAGCAGAAAAAGGTAGAAAAATGACAGCTAACTATATGGACAGAGGTAAACTCATTTCTAAACACACCAAGAAGATTGAGGAAGTAGACATCTTGATTGAAAATATAAGGACATCAGTTGAAACATCTTCTTAAGACATCAATTTTTGCAACAACATCTATCAAGGACAGTTAGATAAATTTGAGAAAGCCAAGATAGAGATCACTAAGATAAGGGCAAGACAAACACAGTTGAGAAATGCTCTTGCGCCCTCTTAGTTGTACTGAATCAGAATATCAAGCATATTGATGCCACTATTGTTACATATGAACAAGGCCCCTATATGGATCTGGTAAAGATGGAGAATCTCACATATGAATTATGCGCCCATCTTCAGACTGTTGATGCACTCAAGGCATTTTGGCAACAAGAAATCAAGAATCTGCAGATTGCATATCCTGATGTGTACTCTAAGTAAGTACTTAGAGACTTTAAATTTTTGAAACCTTTGTCATTAATGTCAAAAGGGGAGTATAGTATATAAATGAGATCAGTATATATAAAGGATATTGGTTTATATAGATGAAACTATGATGTATAGTTTGAAAAGATTTAGCAGTTTTGTGTTAAGTCAAAGTTTAGTAACTTAGCCACATTCCTTTGTTGCCATTAATGAAAAAGGAGGAATTTTTGGCAAGTTGACACTATAGAGATTATATGACTAATTTTGTGTTGTCATTATGGCAACAAAGTCATATAGGAGTTTTGACAGTCAGTTCATAAACCTTGAAGATCAAAAATTGACTAAGTATAGAAGACAGTGCAGTTAGAGATATATCCGCTGATCAGAGCACCAACGCATGTGTGTATGATCGATTAATAGTCTATGACTTTGGATATAAGCTTATGGATATAGTATTATGCTAATTCTACACACATAGGTTTATATATGTCAGTATGGTGAAGTTACAGCAAGTCCAAGTGCCCTAGCAGCTTGGTAGAACATAACATGGAGCCGACTCCAGTTTTTTATTAGCACATATTAATTTATTTTCTATTGGATATGTGCTTATTGTAATAATTTTTTAATTATGTTATTATCACTCATGTAAACATTCTTAATCCAATTCATTTGGAAGCATTTTGTATGTTGATTTTGGGTCGACTAAGTCCTTGTTTTCGGTTGCGTCTATTAAGGCATGTATATATACTTGATATGCATTTTTGTATCAAAAGGAAAAAGTGTGGATAATATGCAGAGAATATATACAGAAGAATAGTATGAAAAAATAAGTATGAGATAGAGCTCTTTAAGAGATTAGAGCATCAGCGCATAAACAGAACTGATCTGACAATAGTGTCATAAAAATAGTTCAATTTTTAGAGATAGTGTGTATCTATCATCAGGAGGTTGTAGCCTTCTTCTTATTGATCACTGAGCTATGGCAGTGAGCCATCCACCTTTAACAGGGTTTTGTAAAGACTCCTAACAGGTTCATTGTACTCAGCATTGTAATGACTACTCCTAACATGGCAAAGGAACTCTAACAAGTACATAAGACTAATGCAATTATTTGTGGGTACTAATTCCCACCGAGGTTTTCCTCTGATCAAGGTTTCCCCGTAAACATATCTTGTGTTATGTGTTAATGTGTTATGCTTAATCTATTATCTATTTTGGTTTGAGTTTCAAGTTGCTGAAATATACTAAATTGCCAAACACTAATTCACCCCCCCCCTCTCAGTATTTCTAACAGATGATGATTTGCTTGTTCAATTTTAAAAGCACTAAATTGAAAGATTTTTTTACCTTTGTCCAAATTGTTAACCACCATGTCAATTTTAAGCACCAAATTGGAAAAGTGAGATTTATGATGTTTGCATGCAATGTTCTTTTTAAGCACTAAAAACATAAATAAATGAATTTTAGGTTGCTTTGTTAGATCTGTTTCCATGCCACAAGCTGAAATGTTGAGTTAGTACCGGAAACCTTACAATCAAAACATATGTAATCAAGAAATGTTTTCAAAAATTATTAATACTCATAGTAGCCCACTTTTCTCTGTTCTTGATGTTTCATTCAGTTCTACACAAAAACTGATAAAAATTCTGATTTTAGCATAAAACAGTGAATATGAAGAAAATTTGAAATGATTCTGTCGATTGTGGCACACTTTTGGCAATTGCGGTAAAGTTTTTTCAGTTGCGGTAAAGTTATGTCAATTGTGGAAATATACTCTTAGTTGCAGCAATATGTTGGCAATTGCAAAATAGATCAGTCAATTGCAGCAATGTAATATCAGTTGTGGGAATATGCTATCATTTTCAAAATATATTGGTCAATTTCTGCACAAATACTAGAAACAAAGAATTTAAAAATGACAGAAATGATTGTGAAACCCTCAAATCAATTGCAGCATTAAACTAGTCAATTGTAGCAGGTTTTCGTCAATTGCGACAAAATACCAAGGATTGTGAAATTACAATATTTTTGAAAAATTAACAAAAAAGAGAATTTGTTGTCATACGACTGAGGCCAGAAAATTCTATTTGTCGTTTTCAAGTGATTCTTGGACTTTTTGATTGAATTTGGGTTCACCAAAATATGTAGATCCAATCTTGCTCCACAGCTCAAATTAACGATGGGTTAGTAGCTCCGATTTGCAATGGGAGTAAGCAATCAAAAATACTAAGAAAAAGTTCATGAAAAATAAAATAACAAGCAATCAAGGAGGAATACAAATGAATGTAAACCAAAAAAGTTTGAATATTCTATTGCCTCTCTCTACTCCTTCAGAAATGTTGTGTGCGCGGTGCTCAGTATTGGTATCGGTAGCGTCTATGACTTCAGAGTGTCGAGAAATGATATTGATTTTGATCTCAAGAATGCTTTGAATGCCTCTAGAAAGAATATTGCATAGTAAGGGCACATGAAAGCTTGAAATCCTGGATCCTTCAAATGGTTATGAAGGGTTGACTATATAGAATATGGAAATGATATGAACGATTGAGATCAATCCCCGAGATTAGAGGATGAATGGTTGAGATCAAAGGGAACTAGAGAATATGATAGGATTGAGTATATTGAGAAGGGGGTGAATTAGTATTACAACACTTTAAATTAAACTTAAACCAATTCTAAATAAACCATAAGCTTCTGAAATGAAAATAACATAAACAAATAACACAAAACTCATAACACCATTTTTTTTTTTGAGGAAACCCTGGCCAACGAAAAACCCCAGTGGGGATGATACTCACAAGCATGCACTAAAGTATAATGTCCCTGTTAGGAGCTGAATATTACATAGTACATTTCCTTATTAAAGGAATAAAAACCTTGTTAAAGGTATGCAACACCCTATTAGGGGCCAACTCAACTTACAACTCTTACAACAGAAAATTATGTTACAAAGTATTCTCAGTAATGAACAAAACAAGAATCTTCAATGCTTAGATAGTTCCAGTAATAGCTCTATAATGATCTCTATCAACCTCTTCTCTCGCATCTACCATTCACATACATAAATATCCTTCCTTCCATCGTATCCTCATTTCAATTTACAAAACATCTTCATATATATGTCTCTTTCATCATCAAGTCAACTCTCTTAATTATTATTACATAATCAAATCTCAATACAAAATAGAATTAATAATGTAAAGAGAAAATACAAAGTTGACACTCTTACATAACCAAAATATAGGTTATCCAAAATTGTAATCCAACTTAGCTTTCCAGGAGTCCATGACATACTCCTTAAATCATCACTACTTGTTCAACTTCTCTGTTATGTTGTTCTATTGTCTACACATATCTTCAAGTCTCTCTAACTCTCTATAATCATCACCAAAACCAAATCGATCTCAGGTGGAGGATATACATACTCCATAGTATCTCCCTCTAAGCTCGCTACTATAAAACATCATACTCGATCTTCTCTATCCAAAACAATACTGTTATACTCTGTATATCTACTTCTATACTTAGTTATTTTGAAGACTGTATCTCCAAAACTAAACTTCATTCCAAGAAATCAATATATTAAATGTGTTGTCATAAATGACTACCCATAAGTGTCTCATACCATACCAAAAACTATCACTTGCCAACAATCTCTCCCTTTGGCATTGATGGCAACACTTAGCAAAAAATGACTAAGTGTCCCAACACAAAACTGCCTCTTCAATTTTTCTCTTTAGATATATATATATTTTTTCTTTTCTCCTTAATTCATTTTTCTTCTCTTCTCCCCCTTTGAAAAAAATGACAAAGGTGAATAAAAAATTTACAAAACTATAGAGTTTAGTGCTTTCTCACCAACTTCAGAATATCTTGAAAGGAATCTTCCAAGATCTTCACTTCTACACTCCATGATTCTACCAATAATTGACTAACATGAAATAGTCCATTTAGTGCATAATATGATGTCTCTGCTCCCTTTAACTCTATAGGAATAGAGTTAGTCAATGGTTCTGCAGTCTTCTCCATGTCAAATAGATGAGCCTCAAGAATTGATAACTTAGGAGTGATTAAGCTCTTCAGTAAACCAAATCTTGTCATCACTCTCCCTTTCTCAATATCCAAGACATTAAACTTGTCAATAATCCTTGTAATCTCTCTGTCCATTTCTATTACATATTTTGAGGAGGTCTCACAACTTTCCATCATGTTGTTCAGAGTTTTCCTTTCCTTTGCAATAATATATTCAATATTGTGAATGTGTCTGATAGGGTTCATGTAGTAGTTGAATAGTATCCTTCCATGTGTAAAAAAAATTCTAGCCTTTGATGTAGCTTCTCTCAGAATTTTCAAGTCCCATGAAATAGAATGACAAACTTCCTTCAACTTCTTCTCTTGATAACTCTTCTCTGCCTTCTCTCTAGCAATCTTCACTAAAGACTCGTAGTGATTATCAAAGTCATCTAGTGCCAAACTCAAATTCTATGCTTCATCTTTTCCTTGAAATACAATAGGTACTGGGAGTAGTTTGTTCACAATATTAACTTATCTAGTGATTACCTTAGTCTTCTTATCTCCATTCTGCTCAGATATTTCTTTTTCTTTTGTGAATGTGATGAAAGATAGTCTCATCAATTCATCCTCATCCATACTATCAACATCAATACTTAAGGTTTTATCCTTACTTCTTAACAATAGAGTAGTAGATGTGTTAGGTTCATTTTTTACCTCAAATATTGCCTCCTCATCTTTTGTTGCATTTGTCTCATTTCTCTGTTCAATTTCAACTTTCTGTTCTTCCTCTTCATCTACCACTGTGTTGTCAATATTTCTTGCAAATGGGTCTTTCTCATCAAGTGAAGTGTCAAGGGTCACAGGCACACCAAAAACATATAAATATGGTTTCATGATATCTTCTCTCATCTCAACACATACCTTAGCTATATTAGAACATTCACCAATTCCTATAGGTGTAGGCATAGTATGTTTATAAGGTGGAGTATTCTTGGGAATATCACTCATAAGTATTTAATCTAATGCCTTCTTAGTCTCTTCTAGGACTTCCTCATATTTCTTGACCATAATTTTTACTAATCTTTCTTTAGTTCCCAACAAGGGTTTGAGTTCTCCTAATATCCTTATTCTCTCTTGAACTTAAACTACTGGCAACATGTCATCAATACCTTGATTCCTAATAGCCTCATCTTCAATAAGTGCTAGTTGTTTTCTTATCTCTAGTTTTGCATATAGTTCCTCAGGTATACTTCTCTCTATCTCTAGTAAATTCTTCTTGAAAAAAAGTAAATGATTTACTAATATGTCTTCAATCTTTAGTTTATCAGATTCCTCATACATGTCATCATATTTTTCCACTGAAACTAGCTTCCCTTGCTCGATAGCTCTCTTCTCCAATATCTTCAAATCAGGCTTCCATACATGTGTGCCCCTTGTGGACTCTTTTTTAGTTTTCTTCTCTTCTCCTTTAGTCCTCTGTTCTTTAGGAGGTGAATTTGTTTTAGTGGATCTTGTGTTTCTTTGAGGTACAAGATTTTCTATCTCTTCCCGCGATGTCTTTTGTGGTGTTGAAGGGGTGGTTACATAAATTATTATAGAAGGTGGACTAACTACCTGCTCAACCTTTGGAGGTGGAAGGGTTGTAGTAGCAATACTTTCCAACCCAAAAGATCTCTTTTCTATCTTCTTCCTTACTTCTTTCATCTCTTCTTTGGTTAAACCTTCCTTAGCTCCACAGTCATCAATAATGTTTTCTACTTTTCTTTTCCTCATACCTCTAGTTTGTTCTTCTCTAACTTTAGCTGATTTTTATTCATAGGTGCCCCATCTCTCCTCAGATGTATCAACTTCAGATGCCAACACATGTTCAATCTGCATAGTTAGAAATTTTGAACTGAATTCATAACCCATAGGGTAACACCATTTCTTCTTGGGTACAAATGCCTCAAAACATACACAATCAGTTTCAACTATGAAAAAAATTGTATCCTTCTATTTCTCAACTAACTCTTCAAGAATTTTGAATCTTTCTTTCATTTGCCTCTGAAGAATATTGATCATTCCAAACAGTTCACCATCAACCCATGTGTTGTTTTTCCTTTGGTAGCTTTGTGATGTTTGAATACCAGTGGGTATCCCTTCTCTCCATGCTCTAGGTTGCATTCCTAGAAACTTGTGGTCAATGTGGATATACATATGACCTAGGAGTGAGCCAAATCTAAAAGTTTTAGATTATCCTTCTTAATTAGATTTACATCCTCCAAGAATTGTTGTGCCAGAACTTTGCATAGGTTATACTTAGTGTTTTCCTTTATCATCCTATAAGCCATCATATTTACTCCTGCAGAAACTGAATTAGGTCTACTATTGTAGTAGAATTTGTATCCAAGTATCATCACAATCAGTGTGACATCCTGTAATAAATATCATTCACTGTCATAGCTCACCTATCTCATTTATAATGTGTTAGGGTTTCAACTTGTTTCTTTATGTTCTTCTCAACCAGAGGGATAACTCCAGTGTTGTCTAACCCAGTTATCTCATGAATCAATTAACTACATATCTTTACAAGTTATTCTCCTATCCAGATTAACTAATCATGAACTCTGCTAAGTAATATTTTGAACCATTCATCTTCGTTGAACTCATATAGATCCAATATTTTCATAAAGCTTAGGTCATCTATGTGTTTGTATTCATCCTTCATTTTACCATTATCAATCATGTATTCCATTTCAGTATAAATTTCATCAACACCTAATATATCATACTTGCAATGAATGTAAGCCCTAATATTCTCTACATGCAAGATGTTGTGCAGTGTCTGAGGAAATGCTCCTTCAGGGTCATCTTCAAAAGACTTAAATGAATGTTTCTTAAATTTTTTTCTAGGTCGATCTACACTATCATAAATCAAAGGTGCATACATAGCTTCTGTATGAGTAGATGATGTAAATACCTTAATCACACTGAATTCTAAATTCCCACTTTGATCGATCACACAATATAGCTGTTAGATTGTCTAATATTCTCTGATCTCTGCTTGTCTTAGGTTGATGCTCTTCAAATGGTAAAGAAATAGGTATCTCAGATGTCCTTTATTCATCATTAAGTGTAAAATGCACATTACCCAATATACAACTTTGTATACTGTCCAGTCAATTACAAATCCCACGATCACCAAATATGCATCATCTGATGTTGCGCTCTTAGATATGAGTCCTATGATGTTTGCACATATCACAACTAAGCTCGCTAGAGCTTACTCCTCAAAATCAGGGGTTGGATATATTCTGATATCTTCATCCAATGCTCCCCCTAAGGCCATGATCAGCCATTTAGATTGATGTTTTCACATCAGGTGAAGATCCCGTAGCATCTAATGTCTCTCCCTAAACCAATATCTCACTTGACTCTTTGATTTTCCATATCTTACCACTATTTTTATCTTCTGCTTTCTTGAAACAATTCTCAAAATCACTCTTGTATTCTGCAAGACTCTTACCAGTATCACTGTCATTATTCTTTGTATCTATAGGAGGTGGTTCTCTTCTGTTATTTACTCCATTATATCTACAAAACTATGTCATATGACCTAGATTGTTACATTTGTAGCATATAGGAGGTCTTCTATTTTGATTAACTTGCAACTTACAATTCCTTCCAATATGTCCAAGGTTATTACATTTGTAACATGTGATCTTAGTTGTTTATTCTTCTCTGGTGTTATCTTGTCTATATCTAGATTGATTAGGTTTCCTGCATTCTACTTTCTTGTGCCCATATAGATTGCAATTAAAACAATAACCAGAAAAAATATTTGAAAGGGGTATTACCTCTACAATGTCTCTTCATATGTCCAAACTTCTTACATCCAAAACATCTACCTCTGAAAGGTTTGATATGTTCTCTAGGTTCCTCAAGAATACATTTTTATCCATCAGTCTTCACATCAGGTTTTTCTTCTTGAATCTTAGAATATTCAACTTCATTAAAGCCAATACTAGTCATATCACCTTTAGGTTTATGTTTGTCTCTTTGTTCATCGATAAAGTCACTACTTATGTGAAGTTTATCAATGTGTTTCTTTGTCTCAATAAGTTCAAATTTTGTGATCTGATTATATTTCTCCAATTCTAGATACTTACTCTTGTAATGATCAAGGTCAATCTTCATTTGTCCCATCAGAATATTAGCATTATTTAAAGATTCTTCAGTCTTGTTCTTAGCATCCTTTTCTTGTTGAATCTCTTTAGCCATTTCTTCATTATTAATCTTCAGAGAATCATTCTCTTGTTCAAGTTGCTCTATCTGATCTGAATTATCATTTTCTAAATCTTCTTTTATCTGAACCATAAGATCATGTCTCTCATTTTTGGAAAGTTCAAGCTGATCTTTCAATTTCTTAATGATTCCCCCAGCTCTTCTTAAACTAAATCTCAAGTACCATTTTCTTTCTTTTCTCTATCAAGGTCTTCAAGTGCTGCTTCAAAGTTCTCTTCCAAACTTACTGAATCCAGCTTGATCTCCCTTAAGTTCTTATACTTTCTCTTCAAGGACCAATAGCTCTGATACCAATTGTTAGGATTGAGTAATACTGAGAGGGGGTGAATTGGTATTAAAGAAATTTAAATTAAACTTAAACCAATTCCAAATAAACCATAATCTTACTGAAATGAAAAGAACATAAACAAATAACACAGAAATCATAACACTATTATTTGTTGTCGAGGAAACTTTGGCCAAGGGAAAACCCTAGTGGGGATGGTACACACAAGCATGCACTAAAGTATAATGTCCCTGTTAGGAGACCTAGCCCTATTAGGAGTTGAATATTACATAGTATATTTCCTTGTTAAAGGAATAAAAACCCTATTAAAGGTATACAACACCATGTTAGGGGCCAACTGAGCTTACAAATCTTACAACAAAAACTTTTGTTACAAAGTGTTCTCAGTAATGAACAAAACAAGAATCTTCAATGCTTAGATAGTTCCAGTCATAGCTCTATAATGATCCCTGTCAAGCTCTGCTCTCACATCTTCCATTCACATACATACATATCCTTCCTTACATCATATCCTCATTTATCTTTACAAAAATTCTTCATATATATGTCTCTTTCATCATCAAGTTGGCTCTCTTAGTTATTATTACATAGTCGGCTCTCAATTCAAAATAGAATTAATAATATAAAGAGAAAATAAAAATTTGATACTCTTACATAATCAAAATATAGGTTATCCAAAATCATAATCCAACTTAGCTTTCTAGGAGTCCATGACATACTCCTTAAATCATCGCTACTTGTTCAACTACTCTATTACGTTGTTCTGTTGTCTGTGCATGTCTTCAAGTCTATCTAACTCTCTGTAATCATCACTAAAATCAAATTGTTCTCAGGTGGAGGTCATACATACTCCATAGTATCTCCCTCTAATCTCACTAGTCATAAAACATCGTACTCGATCTTTGCTATCCAAAACAGTACTGTTATAATCTGTATTTTTGCTTTTGTACTTAGTTATTTTGAAGACTATATCTCCAAAACTAAACTTCATTCCAAGTGATTAATATATCAGATGTGTTGCCATAAATGACAACCCATAAGTGTCTCACACCATACCAAAAATATCACTTTCCAACAGAATCCATCATTAAACTCCACCTCTTCAACTTGGAGAGAGAAGATAAATTTTAGTTAACTAAACAAGTGATTATGAGTTACCTTTTGAACTGAAGAGGTAATTTGGAGTTACCTTTTTGAATTGAAGAAGTAGGTGGAGTTACCTTTTTGAACTGAAGAGGTAGGTGGAGGAATTCATGCAATCATAGATCTGATCAAGAGTTCTCTTTTTTGAACTAAAGAAAGGATTTAATTCAATATTTGATTCATTTTTGTAATTAAAGTATTCAACATGTGAGATAATCAAATTCTTTTTGAAATTAATTTAATTAGAATAATTAATTAATAATTTTAAATATTTAAATTTAAACTTTAGGAAATTGAATTAAATTTATTAATGAAGATTAATCAATTAAGGTTTATTAGTTAAATAAAATTAATTATTTAATTAATTTTGGGAAATTATTAAATGAATTGGGGAATGAATTTAGAATAAAATAGATGATTAATTAATGATTAAAAAAAGATTAATTGATAAATGAAAATTAGTATTTTTAATGTAAAGTTGCAAGTCTATCCATTTTAGGGTGTCTACAGTATGCATCAAGTGTCATCCCCAATGTCATATGCCCAAAAGTTCCCCTTTGGGAAATTTTTGTATGTATTCATCAGACATTTTCCTTTAGTTTTTCTCCTTACCCTTATCCTCTTTTGGCATGTGATATGAGTCCTTCCTGATCCGTGATCCCCAACTCATTCCCTTCAATGTATAATTGATCCAATTTATTTCATCATACCTTTGGGATTTTACTTACAATCTTATCACCCTTGGTATTTATTCCTTTCTTGAAAGCCCAATCCTCATGTTGATGTCATTAAGTGATGTTTTGATGTCATCCACTCTTGATGATGTCATCATGGTGTCATCCCATTTGAAGCATTTTTCATCTCTTCATGACATTATGTTGATGTTATCTTTCTTCCTTTTGAACTCAATGTGAATATCATCTTGATCCCAATCGTTCTCAAACCTTTCATATGATATGCCATCCAAATTAGTGTCCCTAATCCTTATTTAAAGTGATTTGGGAAAGAATTGGCCAGGTTATAGCTTGGAAAAACTTTCACAAGTTTTAAGAACCTTGTCAAGATTCTATGCAATCCAAAAAACTATAGGAACAATCCTATCAATGATACTTGGTTCTTACTAATCCTTGATTGTTGATAGGAGAAAAATTACTAAGACATGTTTTCAAAGGTTAAGGTGAGGTTTTGATAGATTTTTTGTCCTCTAGAACCTCAAATGAGGTTATAGTTCTACTTCCAAGCCTTGATAATATTCTATTAAAATAAATAAGGCAAAAAGTAAGAATGGTCAAAAGTTCCTAATTAGTTGGGAACCTTGATGAGAACCAAAAGAAAATAAAATGGAGCTAATCTAGTGAGGAACAAAACAATGCTCAAGGTAAGGATGAATGCAAAAAAGGTAAAAAATCATAAATATCTCAATGGTTCCATGGGTTCCAAAAATTGTGAGAACCATTGATGGTTCCTACTTTTGAGCTGAAACCAACATAGTAAGGCATAAGACAAAGGCAGACATAACATCAACCTATATTTTTGAAAGTTTTAAAGGTTCCCAGAACCATAACAATCATTAATGGAGTTATATATTGAGTGACCTCTATTTGTCAAGGGTGATGTAATTATTCTTAGAATAATAAAAAAGAGAATTGAAGGCATAAAAAGAAAGTGAAAAGTTAAAAATTACCTATTTTAGGGAGTGAAAAAATTATGTGGGATGTTTATGGCATCTTTTATTTTAGCCCACAAAATAGAGAATTGTGTAAGCTTTCGTAGTGATTTTAAAGGTATCACTAGATGTTTGCATTTTCAATATTATTTTCTCTTTTTTTCTTCTAGAGGTTGATAGATTATGATTAATTTAGAGTTATGTAGTGGTAGTTTGGACTAGTCTAGTTTCATCTTGGTTAGATAACAATGTGGCCTTCTCTACCAGGTCTTCATCGTTGGCCCTCTTTACTAGATCTTCATCATTGGGTGGCTAATTCTTGGAGACCCTTAGTTCTTCGTAACATTGGAATTTTCCCTTCTGCTAAGGGATTTTTTATTGCTACTTTTGTTTCTTCTGAGGAACAAGATTTGGTGATGATAAAGTTGCAAGTTTGGGGGATTCATTCCCTTTCAGCCAAACCATGAACAACCTTCTTAAACACTTTTACAGAACCAATTAGTGTGTGTCTAGTGTGTGTTTGTCTCCCCAATATTCCTCTACATTTTTGGGATAACTCTATTGGTTATTTCCTAAAGGTTGATGGGTGTAGGAGCACCCCCAAATTCATCCACCATAAGCACATAAGAGGACACAAGAACTAAGGGTTAGGTATTGATTGGGTCTTGGATCCAATGTCATCAATAAGCCCTAAATTGTAAGACAAGGGGACACTAGGTGATGTTATAAACCTAGTTGTCTACCTTAGTCAATTTGGACAATATTGGGTAGATTAGGATAGAATAGTATAGGAAACATAATGAAGGGTAGAAATGTTATTTTAAACCTTCTAAAGTCTCCTATGGAGTCTAAATACAAAAATTTTCAAGTTTAGTCACATTTGACATATTTTGTTAAAAGTTGTCAAATGTTGTCAAAGTTGTCAATATTGCATAATGCAACTTTTGAATCCCAACGTTCACAACCACTTTTGTCAGTTGGAACTACTTTGGAAATGTTTGAAAATGTTGGAAAACCTTACTCCATGGTGGGAGTGAATCAATTATAAATTTTTGATAGTGAAATCAATAAAATTCAATTATTTTTCTGTATTTTCAACAGTTTTTTGGGTTGTACAAATCCCAATGCACCACTGAAGGATTCCAAAAGTTGTTCCAGTGTCTTAAGTGAATTTTTCAAGTTTTTTGAAGGTTGGAAGTGCAGAGGATCAAAATTTATTCAATTTTGACTATCCACTAGTCACGAGAAGGCCCTAACTAGGGTTTCGAGACAAAATTCCTCTTTCCCAGAGACTCCACCATGGGAAAAATATAAGCCTTGGTGGAGATAAATGAGGGAGGATTTAATTTAATAATTTTGAGGTCTTAGATCAGGAGGAATTCCATGGAGGGATAAAATATTGAAACCTCTGGACAGGCATCTAGATGTGATTGTCCAAAAATTTGTTTTTAAAGCACAACTAGGGCTAGGGATGGAATGAAGACCTAAATCCTTGGATTTAGAAATTTTGTGTGATCCCACAAGTGTTCAAATTGGAAGGATTGTAAGGTGAATTTAAATTGAGGCACTTGCTTTGGAAAAGTGGCCTAATTGCTCAATTAGGCCTATGAGAGAATTGTGAACAATAGGAGTTAGGAGATTGGTCAAGAGTCCTAGCTTGGAGGGTGTTGTTGGTGAGTGGATTGAAACATTTGAGGGTGGTTAAGACTTTATTTGATGGATTTCCAAGTTATTTCCTTCAACTATCCATTCTTGCTCCTTGTAGCCCCATAGTGGGTTAAGTGTCCAAATTGAGTCTCAGAGTTGAGTAAGTGTGGGATTTGTCTTTTGTTACATCTACCTAAGGTGTCTAACCTTTTAGAACCCATATCCTTAGATTTATTTTTCCTAAGTTGTGGCTAAGAATACCCTAAGGGTAGTGAGGACTAGGAAGTGGATCTAGTCTTGTATGTGGGTTTTGGGAACTCTAGTGGAGTCCTAGACTACATGGTGTTGGGAAGGTATTGTGGACCTTTGTAGAATTGTTTGGTATAGTTTGGGGCTCTGCTCCAAGTGGTATCAAAGAAACTAGTAGATATTTGGAGGAAGACAAGTTGCTACCATGTCAGATGATGCAGAATAAAGTGAACTTCCTAATAGGATGTCCAATGTAGAATTGTTGAGAGTGGTGAAAGAACATGATGTGGAAAGGAAGTTGATGAGGAAGGAAATGGAAAGACTTAAGGAACAAGTCAAGATATGGAGTAGTGGAAACTTTGGAGTTGAAGAGGATGGGAGTGATGAAGAGACCCCTTGGCAGGAGGATGAAGATGAAGTCCCTGTAGAATAGAGGCTACTCTTGAAGACTTTGAAATCCATGGAGAGAAGGACCATGGACAACAAATTTAATCTACATGTCTATAGTGGGAAGATGGATCCAGAAGAAGTCATGGATTGGGTTGATGCATTCACTAGTTTCTTTGAATATGAGGAGATACCAGAGCATCAGAAGGTTAAGATAGAAAAGTCCAAGTTGAAGGGGTCTGCCCTAACTTGGTGGAACTTCACTCAAGCAGAGAGGGTGAAGATGGACAAGAATCTAGTAAGCACTTGGAAGAAGATAGTGACCTTAATGAAGGAATCCTATGTGTCAGAATACTATGAAGTTCAACTTTATAGGAAGAGACAAAATTTAAGGTAGAAGGAGATGGATATATCAAGTTATACTAAGGAATTCCATAAACTTACCATGAAATCTAAGTTGATGGAACTAGATAGTGTTAAACTTGCTAGGTATATGCAAGGGTTAAGGATAAACATCCAAGGTGAACTAAGTTTATGTTCCCCTACTACTATCCAAAAGTGCTATCAATTAGCACTGAAAGTTGACAAAAATCTCAAGAGGAGGAAAGAGCAAAGTGGAAGAGGCAGAGGCTAGAGAGACTTTAGAAGTAGAGGAAGAGGGAAAAATAGTGGGAGATGACAAATTCCTAGGAACTTTGGAGAAACTAGTCAAGAGAACTCTTTTGGAGAAAGCAATTCTAGAGGCTCCTATAGAGGGAGAAGAGGAGATTCAAGGGGAAGTTTTGGAGGGAGAATTTTAGGACCTCCAAGGTGTTACATATGTAGCCAATAAGGGAACTTAGCATCCAAGTGTCCAAAGAAGGCAAGTAATTAGGCAGAGAGAAGAGAAAACATGGTCAGAGAAGAAGAGAACCAAGGAGACAATACACATGGATCTTATTCACCACCTGAGGAAGGAGAAGTACTCATGATGAGGAGGAAATTGTTGAAGGCTCCAAGAACTCAAGAACCATGTAAAAGGAAGAGTCTATTTAGGACCACCTGTAAGGTGGGAGACAAGGTCTGCAAGATGGTGATTGACAGTGGGTCTACGAAAAACTTGGTGTCAGAAGAAGTAGTAAAGAAGATGAAGTTGAGGAGGGTTCCACATCCAAACCCTTACAAGGTGTCATGGCTAACAAAGAACTAACAGACTTTCATAGAAGAGCAAGCACGGGTGGAGTTCCAACTTGGAAAATACAAGGACAAGGTTCTTTGTGACATTGTTCCCATGGATGCCTATCATTTGCTACTTGGGAGGCCTTGTAAATATGATGTGGAGGCTCACCATGGTGGAAGACTGAACACCTATTCAATCAACTACAAGGTAGAAAAGGTAACTTTCTTACACATGTCTGATTCTACAGAAGAACAAAAATATCCTAAGTTTTTATTTGTAGGAGAAAAAGAGTTTTTGAAAACTTTGAAAGAAGAAAAGACCCCTTGCTATGCCTTAGTCATTTTTCCTAAGGATGAAAAACCTAAGAAGGTTGAGAAAGAAGTGAAACCTCTAAGAAGAGTAGGACCTAAGGAAGTAGAAGACCTACTTGAACAGTACAAAGACATTGTAACAAAGGATTTTCCAAATGGATTACCCCCAATCAGAGATATAAGCCACAATATAGACCTGATTCCAGGAGAAACTCTACCAAACAAGGAATCATATAAGGTCACCCTAGAGAAAAAATAAGGAATGCAAAGATAGATCCAATAACTCCTAGATAAGGGATTGATAACAAAAATTCTCATTCCTTGTGTAGTACCTGCTCTTTTGGCTCCTAAGAAGGAAGGCACATGGAGATTGTGCACTGATTCTAGAGAAATAAATAGAATCACAATTAGGTATAGGTTTCCTATGTTGAGGATAGAGGATCTATTGGATCACTTATGAGGTGAGAGGTACTATTCCAAGGTGGATTTGAAAAGTGGCTACTACCAAATTAGGATTAGGGAAGGGGATGAATGGAAAACTACGTTTAAAACCAATGAAGGCTTGTATGAGTGGAGAGTGATGCTCTTTGGCCTATCAAATTCTCCTAGCACATTCATGAGGCTCATGAATGAAGTTATCAAACCATTCCTTGGAAAATGCATAGTGTACCTTGATGACATCCTTATTTTTAGAAAGAATAAGGAGGAACATTTGGACCATATTAACTTGGTCCTAAAGAGATTGCATGAAGAGAAGCTTTTTATAAATTTGGAGAAATGTGTTTTTATGCAAGAAGAGATTGTATATTTGGGATTTGTGATCTCAGGAGGGAATACAAAAATGAACCCTAAGAAGGTAGAAGCCATCTTGAATTGGCCTTCTCCTAGAACCATGACAGAAGTTAGGAGTTTTCATGGGCTTGCATCTTTTTACAGAAAG
Organism: Thuja plicata; assembly: GCA_018584345.1. Taxonomy (NCBI): domain Eukaryota; kingdom Viridiplantae; phylum Streptophyta; class Pinopsida; order Cupressales; family Cupressaceae; genus Thuja; species Thuja plicata. The sequence goes on along the minus strand of MU223704.1, from coordinate 234,084 downwards.
TTCATTAAGAATTTCAGTCAGTTATGTGCTCCTATCCTTGAAACCATTAAGGGTGGAAAAAAGTGCAGGTTTTTGTGGAACAAAGGTGTAAAAGAATCCTTCCAAATGCTGAAGAAAAAGGTAACAAAGAAACCTATCCTAGTGTTTCTTGATTTTCAAAAGATATTTACTATTGAATGTGATGCTTTTAACCTAGCTATAGGGGCTGTCTTGAGCCAATAAGGGAGGCCTATAGCCTTTATCAGTGAGAAACTAAATGAAGAAAAAAGGAAATATTCCTCTTATGACTTGGAACTGTATGCCTTAGTCCAAAAATTGAAGAAATGGGGGCATTACCTCTTGCCAAAAGAATTTGTTGTCTTCACAGACAACCAAGCATTGAGTTTCTTGAATAGTCAAGAGAAACTAAGCCACAAACATATGAAATGGGTTGAATCAATCCAAGCCTACACCTTTTCAATGAAACACAAGAAGGGATTTTTCATTAAGGTGGCAGATGCATTGAGTAGGAAGACTCTAACAATGCAATAAATCCAACTGCAATGTGTAGGAATTGATTCATTAAAGGATATGTATAAGGATGATGATGATTTCAGTGTCATTTATAAAGTATGTTATGAGTTTTCTGAGGCTTATCATGTTGAGTATGCAAATTACTTGATCCAAAATAGTCTACTATTCAAAGGACATCAGTTATGGATCCCAAGGTGTTCAATGAGGGAGAGCATCATTGGGGAGAAACATGCAGGCAGCATGGGAGGATATTTCAGTTTGGATAAGACTTTGGAATAGGTGAGGAGGTTCTATTATTGGCCAAAACTCCAGAATTAAGTAAGGATAATTATGGAGACATGCACCATTTGTCATATGGCCAAGGGAACATCTACATATGCAGGGTTGTATCAACCTCTACCTATTCCTACAAGGCCTTGTGAGAGTTGGAGCATGGACTTTGTGATGGGATTACCTAGAACACAAAAGGGGTATGATAGTATCTATGTGGTAGTGGATAAGTTTAGTAAAATGGCCCAATTCATCCCTTGTAAGAGTAAAAATGATGCATCATCTATAGAAAACCTATTCTTCAAGGAAATTATGAGGATACATGGCTTACCTCAAACCATTCTATTTGATAGGGATGTAAAGTTTATTGGTCACTTTTGGAGGACCTTATGGAAGAGGTTAGGGACCAATCTAAGCTTTAGTTCTACCTACCATCCACAAAAATATGGGCAGACATAAGTTGTCAACAAGTAACTTGGAAACCTACTTAGGTGTCTAACAAAGAAGTATGGAGATAAGTGGGATTCAGTCCTACCCCAAGCAGAGTTTGCTTTCAATGACTCGGTCAATAGGAGCATAGGGAAGAGCCCTTTCTAGATTGTGTATGGGATCAGTCCAAGAGGCATCTTATTGGAACTCAGAGAACTTCCACCAAACACTCCAGTCAGTGCTCATGGAGAAGATTTTGCAGAGAGTATGAAAGAAATTCATGACTCAAAGAGATTGGCACTTGAGAAGAGTGAAGACAAGTATAAACAAGCCAAGGAAAAGCATAGGAGAGATGTCTAGTTGTAGGTTGGAGACTTGGTGTGGGCATATTTGAAGAAGGAAAGATTGCCTAAGGGAAAGCACACTAAACTACTCATGAAGAAAGTGGGACCCTATCTAATATTGAAAAAGCATGGGTTGAATTCATATGAGATTGAACTGGCCTCACACCTTGGTATCTCCCCTATATTCAATATTTTTGATCTAAACCCATATAAAGGTGATGTGAATGAAGGTTATGAAGTACAGGTTGAAGAGCTTGAAGAAGAAGTTGCAGGTATACCCTCTCATGTACCAAAGAAGCTTGAGAAGATCTTGGACACAGAGATCCTCAAACAAACAAGAAATAATGTTTATAAGAAATATTTTGTCAAGTGGCAAGGAAGTCCTGAGGAAGAATCTGTATGGATGGACGAGCAAGAAATTCAAAGGCATGGCTCCAGTTTAGAGGACCTCATCTCAAGAGGACTTGAGATCAATGCACCCCATGAGTATGGTGCAGGAGCACCCCCAAATTCATCCAACATAAGCACATCAGAGGAAACAAGAACTAAGGGTTAGGTATTGATTGGGTCTTGGATCCAATGTCATCAATAAGTCCTAAATTGTAAGACAAGGGGACACTAGGTGATGTTATAAACCTAGTTGTCTACCTTAGTCAATTTGGACAATATTGGTAGATTAGGCAGGAATAGTCTAGGACACCCAATAAAGGGTATAAAATTTATTTTAAACCTTCTAAGGTCTCCTATGGAGTCTAAATACAAAACTTTGCAAGTTTAGTCACATTTGACATCTTTTGTTAAAAGTTGTCAAATGTTGTCAAAGTTGTCAATATTGCATAATGCAACTTTTGAATCCCAACGTTCACAACCACTTTTGTCATTTGGAACTACTTTGGAAATGTATGAAAATGTTGGAAAACCTTACTCCATGGTGGGAGTGAATCAATTATAAATTTTTGATAGTGAAATCAATAAAATTCAACTATTTTTCTATATTTTCAACTATTTTCTGGGTTGTACAGGTCTATACGGATCCCAATGTGCCACTGAAGGATTACAAAAGTTGTTCCAGTTTATTAAGTGAATTTTTCAAGTGTTTTGAAGGTTGTAAGTGAAGAGGATCAAAAGTTACTCAATTTTGACTTTCCACTGGTCACAGGAAGGCCCTAACTAGGGTTTTGAGACAAAATTCCTCTTTCCCAGAGACTCCACCATGGGAAAAATCTAAGCCTTGGTGGAGAGAAAAGAGGGAGGATTTAATTTAATAATTTTTAGGTCTTAGATCAAGAGGAATTCTATGGAGGGAGAAAACATTAAAACCTCTGGACAGGCATCCAGATGTGACTGTCTAGAAATTGGTTTTTAAAGCACAACTAGGGCTAGGGATGGAATGAATACCTAAATCCTTGTATTTAGAATTTTTGTATGATCCCACAATTGTTTCAATTGTAAGGATTGGAAGGTGAATCTAAATTGAGTCACTTGATTTGGAAAAGTGGCCTAATTGCTCAATTAGGCCTAGGAGAGAATTGTGAACAACAGGAGTTAGGAGATTGGTCAAGATAACTAGATTGGAGGGTGTTGTTGGTGAGTGGATTGACACATTTGAGGGTGGTTAAGACTTTATTTGGTGGATTTCCAAGTGATTTTCCTTCAATTATCCATTCTTTCTCCTTGTAGCCCCATAGTGGGTTAAGTGTCCAAATTGAGTCTCAGAGTTGAGTAAGTGTGGGATTTGTATTTTGTTATATCTACCTAAGGTTTCTAACCTTCCAGAACCCCTATTCCATCCCTGGATTGATTGGTTCTAAGTTGTGGCTGAGAATACCCTAAGGGTAGTGAGGACTAGGAAGTGGATCTAGTCTTGTATGTGGGTTTTGGAAACTCTAGTGGAGTCCTAGACTATATGGTGTTGGGAAGGTATTGTGGACCTTTGTAGAACTGATTGGTATAGTTTGGGGATTTTCTCCGTTGATGATACCAAAAACTCAATGGGTTTCTCTACCTTTGCCCAAATCTTGATTGACATTGACATCTCAACACCTCTTCCTAGAGATGTGGTCCTTATGGTTGGGGATAGGTCATAGACTGAATTGTTGAATTATGATGGTCTCCCATTTTGATGTCACCAATGATTTTCTATTGCTCACCTAACAACTTATTGTTCTCTCTCACACACAAAAAAAGAGGTGCCACTTGGTGGAAGGAAGCTAATGATGAAAATTTGATTATCATGGCTTCAGAACCTTCCTCTGATGACTCTTCATAGAATGATGAGGAATACCCTTGGGATGATTCTCTTATTGCTAATTTGGCCTCCTCAGTCCCTGTGGATCCTACCCCACCTCATGCTACTAGTGTGGCCCCCTTTAGATACATGGATACATCTTTGTATGTTGCTCTTATTCTACTTCAACCTTTGGTTGATGATGTGAAACCTTATCATCACTCTACCCATTATGCTAACAATATTGCAAATAAGACTTCCCCACTCGTTGCCTCTTGTGGTGGATATCCTAGTAATAGTATTGCCTATCCATGATGGTTCAATGACATAGGAAATATTGTTCTTTAATTTCTCGTTCTCTTCCCCATGTTGTGGGTGATTTTCCTACCCACTCTTGATGTGGGTTACACATTCTGTCAGTGTGTTGTTAATGGTTTTTTATTGACCTCGTTGTATATATAGCCAACACCTTTAATGTTAGTGTGTTGTTGATCTAGAATTGACACCTATGGATTGTGATTGTGTAAGGAACAACACCCTTATTTTGTTTCTATTTTTAGTCAAAAACATCTCACCAAGGTAGTCCCACGAGAATAAATTATTTTATCTCAATTATTTATTTAATATAATTATGATGATAATTGTAGAGATGCATCTACTAATGCAAATAATTAGTTTTTTACTTATAAATTAGACTAATCTAGTCAAAATCCACAC
>MU223704.1:157352-194280 GCA_018584345.1 Thuja plicata | reverse complement strand
TTGTGTCATGTGTTATCTATTTTCATGAATGTTTCTTGTATGGTTACATATTAAAGAACTTATATTATGATTGCATATGCATAAAGAAAGATGAACAGTTAGATAAGAGAATTTACAAATTGATGACTAAGGGTTAATGGGCTAACCAAGAAAATTTTTAGAGGTACTGATTCACCCCTCCCCTCTCAGTACATTATTCACAATATAATTCCAACATAACATAGCATCTAGTGTGCTCCCCCTAAAATGTTAAGTTTTGTTTTGATTTTTTTTAATCGCTCTGGTGAGAAGTGAGCTAACACCATGTGATTTATCCCGTATTTTTTCTACTAATTTTTTGATGAATTTATAAGTTTTTATGAAATCCTAAATTGGATACATCCTGAAAACATGAAATTTATGCATGGTCCCCCCTAGAAATTATTGAAAACTAATCCAAAATAAAAAAAAAAATTAAAGTGAAAAGTAACTTGTTTCAAAATTTGACAAAAAAGCCAAAATCTAAGCCCAACATACAAAAAAAGAAATTAGAGATGAAAGCTTACCATAATCATAATTCAAAATAAATTATATGGTTAGATAGCTAACAGACAGATCTAGAGATTGAAGGGAAAATAAGAAAATATGAGGAATGGGGAGAGACCACTGGAAAGAATAGCCCTTGGGGGAATAAAGCCAAATTGATATCCCCTCAGAACCTGCAGAGAGAACTTGACCTCCAAAAGGGGATGAAAACTGAAGAAAGTAGTGATTTTGAGTTGGGAAACAATAGACAATGAATTGTCACTCAAATGCTAGAGGATACCAAAGGTATGGAGATAGAGGAAGAAGTGGAGTCTCCAAGGGACTTTGGGAAGAAAAATTGAGGTATTATTCTATCTTCTAAGAAAATTGGGGCCATGGAGAGAAAAAAAATGAAAAAGTGAGTCAGCAGCTGCTAAAAGGACAGAAGGAAAGTGGAAAAGAGGAGAAGAAAAGAAAGAATACAGGGGAGAAGAAGAACAAGAAACTTGAAGAAGGTCAAAGAAAGACTCAAAATGTTTTGGAGAACCTTAGCTCAACCTCTATTGTGGAGCATTCTAAACTTTTTTTTTCAGTTCATAAGACCACTGCATGAGGGGATATGTATGTTCCTCTCAGTGAAGACCCTCCTAGGATGAAGTCACATTCTCGGATAGAATTTATGGGAAAAGCAAAGTCTATGGCTGTTTGTACTCTGGACCTAGACACCTGGGTTTATAATGAAATCCATAGCCTAAATTGTAAAGTGGCTAATCTCTTTGAGTACATTGACTTGATGAGATCAGTGAAAGGAAAAAGCTGGAGGGAGAAGTGGGTGAGATTCTGGGAAAATTCAATTCCCGTGAAGATAATCTTATTAAAATCCTTAAGGAGAGTGATGAGAAAATGAAAAAGATTGTGCAAGATATTAAAATAGTGTCCAAGGCCTTGGATAATAAAGAGACTACAAGTGTGGGGCATACATAGCTAGATATTGGTGCTGACCATGGTTGCCCAAGTAGACGCACGCATGCCAGCCTAAAAAAGAAAAGCCAAGGAGTTGTCTCTGCCTCCAAGTCATTGAAGGACGCGACTAAAGAAGTGACCATTATTGAAAATCAGGTGGCTTAGGTTTTGAATTAATTATCCTAGCTACTTCCTCTATTTTTTGTGTTCCCCCATGCTATTTTTTTCTGTGCCTATTGTTTTTTTTACCGAAAGGAGTTATTAGAAATTTCTTTCTAGTAGTTGTTATTTTTTTTGTTTCAATTTAGAGACTATCCTTTGTAATCTATTGCAAGAGGTTTCATGTTCCCCTCAAAACCTTTTTTTTCTTAAATAAAAAAATAGAGAGATCTAGAACATTATGTCATTTGATTTTTTTGTTGTTCAACCACGTGCAAACCTGACAGGGACTACACACAAAAAAAATGTGAGTTTTTTTGTTTGTTTTTTGGAAAATATGTCTCAGACCTGTTTGAAACCTCCAAGCCTTTGCATTGGATGCCCAAGGAAAATACAATCCTTACGATTGGTGGATCCTAATGCACTTAAAATGGTGCATGCCCTATAGGCCATATGCCCTATTTATGTGAAAATATTGTGGAATGTTGCATTCGTTAAAATATTTTACTTTCAATGTTTTGCATAGAGTGTATGCCAAATATAAGGAGAGAGAGAGAGAGAGAGAGAGAGAGAGAGAGAGAGAGAGAGAGAGAGAGAGATCCACAAACACATTAATGTGTCTTAGAGCCCCTTATGACCCCTTAGGACCCTTTAGGACCCCTACGATGTATGGTAAGGGGTCGTAAGGTGTCCTAAGGGATCACCAAGGGTATCCTAAAACCCCTTATGACCTCTTAGGACCCTTAAGATGTATGGTAAGGTTATGTAAGGGTTCTTAAGGGGTCCTAGGACACATTAATGTGTTCTAGGACCCCTTATGACCCTTTAGGACCCTCTAGGAGCCCTCCCTCTACATCTTATAGGTTGTAAGGGTTGTTAAGGGGTCCTAGGAAACATTAATGTTTCCTATGAACCCTTAAGACCCCTTAGGACCCTTTACCATATACTAATGTATGGTAGGGAGTCCTAAGGGGTTGTAATGTTGGAATAATGGAATGGTGTGTACTAAGAGGGGAGGGATGAATCAGTACCCTTAAATTTTTTTATCAATTAACAATTAGTACTTTGTTCTATCATTACCGACCATTGATGTTTTTCTATCTTATGCATGTAATATCAAATCATAAACTTAATTGCATGTAAACATTCATGAAATGTAAGTACACATGACACAAGAATTGGCAACACAAAAAACCCCTGTTAGAAGATAAAAACTACGGTGGAGATGAAACGCACAAAGGTTCACTATCTGCAGAATGGAAGGTGTCATTTAAGGCTACAAGTTTGATCACTTCTAATGATCTTACCATGTTAGGAGTAAAATTTTAGACTGGTTAGGTCTACTCGGTTAAGAGATTTAGCAACACTATTAAGTGTGCACTCGGTTAAGAGATTTACATAAGGATTGTTAAATCCACCTTCTTAAAGGATTTCTTCTATTTGCTACACTTGTTAGAATGTAGTCAAAAATACTTATTGACCTGATTATATGCAATATTGAATTGCTGAGTACAGGTCCTTTAAGTTCACAATTGTATGTGTATCACCTATAGTGATTGATTAATACCTCTTTTCTACTCGGTAACCTTGAATCTTTTTCTTCATAATTGATTTCATCTTTTATTGTCCTTCTACATAAAACTCTCTATCTGATCCATAGATGTCTATTGTAGTTACAATCATCATTGTCTAATTGATTTCTACATCTATTTATACAATGTATTTGACCTATTTTAGTTTCACGCTTTACAAAGAAAACTATATGATCAAAGGTTTATAACTTGACCTTGATCTCCTAGTTTGCATGTTTACAATCAGTTAGACTGATTAAAACAATTACATATGCTTTAATTGTCCCTCAAGAAATGGTTTTAAAGATAATATTTAAAGATAATTATAAAACTCAAGTGTTTTATCTGACGTGTAACTCAGATCCACATTTCTTGGAATAAAAGTTGTCTCTCAGTAGACTGGTGCTCGGGTTGCTCTGTAGTCTTTCCTTGGTGATGTCTTTGTAGACATTCTGCTTCTCAGGTTTCTTTGTAGACTAAGTCATCATTTTTCTCTTAGAATCTATATGTCGAGTTACTCTTTGATTTGAGCTATCCATTTTCTCAGTAATATTTCTGTTGGTGATAGTGCACTTAGCATTTTTGGTGACCTTTGTAAACTTCTGTGTTGGGTTGCACTACAAACCTATCTTTCGGTGATAGTGTTACTGGTGGTTCCAAAACTATTTTTTTTTAGATACTAATAAAAAAGTATATTATCCTTTAGGATTATCAATCTCCCCCTTTGGCATTAGTATCAAAAATTGATATGTGCAAAACTGGAGTGTTCAGTATGTACACAAAAATGTTTACCTTGTCAATATGACTCCCCCTATGTGCATGCCTTGGTATAGTATATGTACATGTTACATTTTCCTTTATGCATATATTTCCTCTTCTATCAATTCCTCCTTTCACCTTATTATTTCCCTTTTCATATTATTTCCCCTTTATCATATCATTTCCCCCTTTTTTTTTGAAATAATGACAAAGGTGTTCTACTTACAATTTGTCAAAAATGTGGGAATAGAATTTTTGAATGTCCTCCATTTGCTTCTCCCATTTCTCTTTGAGGTGTTGAAGGGTCATGATTTCCAAGGTGATTTTGGCGTGCATATCATATATGCTCTCTGTAATAGACATCTCCATGGTGGAAATCAATGTTCTTGCTGAAGTCATATGTTGTTGCAGTAATGTGAGATTGGGTAGTAGTAGAGCTTGGAGCTCATTTACCTCATCTCAAAGTTTTGATTCTGCCTCTTGAATCTCATGTCTCAACCGTTTATATTTTACAAGTTTCTCATACTGCAACTTGAATGCATTGTCATCGGTTGTGATACCTTGTGCACTTGCCTTAAGATCTTCATCAATTTTGGCCAACTTGTCACCATGCCCCTTAGTGAAAGTTTCTAATTTCCATAACTCTTGAATTAATTTTACTACTTCTGATATTATCGGTTCTATAGTAGTAACTAATTCAAAAAGTATTACCTTTTGTTCTTCCACTTCCTGGCTGATTTTCTCAGTAAGCTTGTATAGATAGTTCTTCTCAACACATTCCTCTATTGCCTTGTCTGCATCTACATTCTGTGATGTGATGGCATCGGTAAGAACTGCTAATTGATCAAGTACAGGTTCACTTTGATCAATATCTCTATTAGGTACAATCTACAAAAGTATTTTCTTTGTGTTCTCCAGGACTTGTGAGTTCTTGTGCTCCTTCTTGAGCTTGTCTTGTATTTCCTTTCTTTTACAAAGTACTGTATACTTTGTAAGTGAATCTGGATCTAATGTTCTAGGACCACAGTCTGGTATGTCAATTATTTCATCCAATGTGAATGGATGCTTATTTTTCTTCTTCTTCTTTGCAAGAGTAGTGGAAGCACTTATATGCAGTACCATAGCAAGATCATTTGCTTGGTCTTATGTACTTGGTGAAGGCTTTGGATATGTTGTGCCTTTATCCTACTGCTCGGTGTTTACCTATAGGTTGGTTGTAGATGTCTCTACATCAACATTATCTTTTTCTATAGATTTTTATTTCTTGGTATCCTTGTCATCACTTTGTTTTTCCTCTCCACTTTGTGCCTTCTGTTCATCATTTGTGCTTTTCTTCTCTTCATCACCCTTGTCCTCAGGTATGCTTGCATCATGGTCAGGTGTCTTCTCCTTTTCTTCTATGATGATATTGATAGCTTGTATTGATAAAGGCAATTGACTTGGTATATTGACATGTGCAGCATCCTATGTTTCCTTTTCCTTTTCTTCTCCTTGATCGGTAGTCACATTTATATCTTCATTATTCTTTACTTCATCTCCAGGATCACCTCCAATGATATCAATTATATCTATATCTTTGATTTTGTCATCTGTAGTATCTTTCAATGATTGAAGTATTTGAGGTACATCATCCATGGCCTTGGATGCCTCTGTTGTAAATTTGATTGGATTGATGTCCTCGGTGTCATTTATAAGAATGTGCTCTGAGATGATTGTACCCTCTTTCTCTTCATTTTGAGGAGCCTTGGTAAGAGCTAATAGTTTCTCGGGGCTTGAATCCCCCTCGGGTGGATTGAATATTTGATTCCAAGTTTCATCACTTTCTTTATCAAGCTCAATTAATTTTTCCTCCATTACTTTGTAGGCTCTTAACTTAGCTAAGAACTTCTTTGAATGCTTCTTCATCATCTCTTCAACTTCCTCAACTTTGGATTCAGGTGGCATTATTGTTACAAGGGATCTTTCCCTCATCTGCTTCTTGGTATGCAGTGCATATGTCCACCTTGCAGATACTCTTTCATGAAGCTTTTGTGGCATCATCTTATCAAATTATACTAGTACATATTTAAATGTAATCATTGATTGAATGATGGCTTCTTCAATCATCTTCTGATCCTCAAGAGATAAGGTTAGCCATTGTCTAACCTTAGCATGTGATATGCCACATGTTTTGGCGATTGATGCAACAATCTCATCAATTGTCTTAGCAACTTTATTCATTACAAGTGGGAGTGCTTGTTCACTCTCATCTTGTGGAGTGTCATATTTTTCCTCTTTGCCTCTGATGTATTTTCTCCTTTTTCTTGGTGCATGTTTTCTAGTTTGAGGCTTTCTCTTATAGGTCATGATTGTACCTTTCTTCACAGGTGAGGAATCTGCATATTTGGTAGTTTGACTCCTTGTTCTTGATGGTGCAGTAGTCCTTGGTTTCTTTGGTGGTGGTACATAATATTTAGTGGACTTAGAGTCACTCAATTGTTCACCTTCACTGATGGGTGCATGTCCCTCAGTGACCTCTTGCTCTGAATCTTGATCATCTACCAAAATCTTTTTCTCAAGTGTTTTGATGATCTTGTTTTTCTTTTGGTCTATCTTCTTTACAACTAAGCCTGTTTTGATTCTGGCCATAGCTTCTTCATAAGTTCCGATTCTTGGTAATGATTTATCCAATGGTTCATTTAATAATGTTTCAATATCATTTGTAGCCTGATCAATGTTGATTTCATAATCAAGTGGTGCTAACCATGCTGTCCTCGATACATCTAGTTTGATCAAGGTGGTGTCAGTATCCACTATGAAACATATATCATCCTTATACTTTTCCACTAGTTGTTCAGGTATCATCATCCTTTTCTACATTCTATCTTTGAATCCAATGAAATATGCATCCATAAGTGATGTAAATTTGTCCCCTAGTGACTTGATAAATTCACTAATTTGTATTGTCACTGGTCGGGTAGTGTCCCAATTGACATTACCAACAGATGGGAAAACTTCTTGAAAGTATAAGAATAGACACATGAGGAGTGAACCGAACTTACATGAATTAGATTTTTCTAATCTAATGGTCCTCATGTTCTCCTCTAGTTTCTTCAATAGAAGCTCATATAGATACAGGTTTAGACCCTTCTTCACAATATTATGGGTGGTGTCAATTTCTCTACATGCTATGATGTTTAACCAGCTGGCTTGGAATATCTTGTAACCCAGTACACATGCATTGAACTTCAGTTCTGGATCGGTGATGGAGTTTACCTTCAAACCTTTGCCATCCCATACTGCACCTATCATCTTTTCTATGTCAGGGCGAGGAGGATGTTTAAATGGTTTGACCTTGTCGGTTACTGGATAACCAGTTACTGTGTGTATTACATCCTTGGTGATCAGTTTTGGCTTGTCCATCCACATCTTTTGGTCATGTACCCAGCTAAGAACTATCTAGATCCACTCGGTCTTGAATTCCTTCAAGAACATTAGGGCATTTGTCAACCCTTTTACCTCAATATGTTTATGTTCATCCTTGATGTTTCCATCTGTGCAAAGCTACTTGTAAGCTTCCTCAACATCAAGATCTCTGATCTCTGCAACCTTATAGTGGATATAGGCTTGGACATCCTTGACTAGCAAAACCCTAGGTGGTATGCTTGAGAATCCTCCAGTGTCGTTGGGTTATGAAGCAACCTCAGGGCATAATTTGTACTTAGGCTCTTCACATGTAGAGTTCTTGATTAGGTTGACCTTCTTATCTTTGGCATTCTTTATCTTGGAAACATAAGATGTGGTTGCTATGTTTCTTTAAATTAGGGCTTTTACCATAAACAAACTATGAGCTTGGTGAGTCTTAGTTACTCACTTGATCTGCTGTAGCTACTAGGAATCTGTCTGAATAGCCATGCATGTGCTTGTGAATCACTTTGTGAAAGAATGAGCTTTATGTCACCCTTTTATAGATGATTCCCTAGGTAGTGCATTAAATGCTTTACCTACTTCTCGGTGGTCAAAGATGGAGTCTCTCAGGAAACACACCAACTTTTTCCTTGGTGAGAATATGATGCTCGGGGTAAGTGTCAACTTAGTTTCACTTTTCATATGTTCACCAATGGTGCTCGGTATGTAGCGAACACTTCATTGCCTTTTACATGATTATCGATGATGCTCGGTTTACATTAACAACTTGGCTTTTGTATGTACACCAACGATCCTCGGTGTGTATTCACCAATGAGATTGGATTCACAAATTCATAACAAGTAATATCATAGTGCATCTTTATTCATGCTAATTTGGCATATTATCAACATATAATGGAACTAATGTAAAATATAGCTTTGTATAGTGTAGTTCCATACTTACTTGTTCATCTTAGGTAGGGGTGGTGATATCACCAGATCCATTGGCTAAGGTGTCACCAATTGTATTTCTTGGTCTAGCATCATCAGTGTTTATAGCTTTCCTCCACATTTTGTGTATCATCTTCTTGATGTCTTCAATGGTATTTCCATTGGAAAAAGTGCTTGACTCTATCACTCGGTCTCTGCAGTCCTTTCTTAGATGACCAACCCTATGACAGTGTAAGCATGCCATTATAGAGTTAGTCCAGTTCCTTGACCTTCTTATCCATTTTCTCATGCAATTTGCAGATATGTGACCATATCTACTACATGTTGTGTAATTTTCCCATGTGTTCTAATCCCAAACATATGAGTTACCGACTCTTCTCAGTTGATAGGCATTATCTTGTTCTTTTGGCTACCATGCTTGCCTTCTCTTCTTCTTACATTCAAGAGATGTGTGCCAGTGCATTTTCCAAGTAGGAAAATATTTTTCCATGTAGGATTCCTTTTTTGGTTGTTTCACCTTAGATTTACATTCATATTCTTTATGTCCATGATTTTTATAGTTATAACAATTTCCTATGAGTGTAGATGTGGATTTAGGAATACCTTTAGCTTTTCTCTTGGAAAAATTTGAAGTGTGGCCTAGTTTCCCACAGTGATTGCATGACTGCTTCCTTGGTCTTGGATTTGTGTAGACATATTTTTTATCAGATTGATTTGATGATTCTCCATGCTTGGTATACCCTAGACAGGTATTGTTGTTGACTCTTCTTTGTCCATTCATAAAATCATCCATTCTTTTGGTACTCTCTTCAACTTTCTTGATCATATCATTGTGCAGTTGTTGAATCCTTACTTCATGCTTCAGTCTCTTATCTTCTTCTCTTAGCTCACCAATAGCTTCCAATTTCCCATTGAGTTCTATGTTCACTCAGTTTTCCTCATGACTCATATGAACTATTTGACTGGTGATCTCATGATGATGTTTAGTAAGTCTTTGTATCTCTATCTCTCTTTCTTGTAGCTTTTCAGTGATCTTCCTCCTATCATCAATAGCTAATATTCTTTCTTGTTCTTCTTGTCTAGATTTATTCATAACATCAATCATCCTTACCATTTGTGTCTCTTGACTGATTTGCAGTATCTTTACTTGTTCTGTCAGATGTTGATTGATTTCATTCAAACTTGTAATACTTCCTGCACATGTGTCTGATCTATTGGTAGATGTAGATCCTGATGACTCAAACAAATCAAGTATCTCTTCATCATGATATTTTTTTTCATTGTAGTGAGATGCCATAGCTTTTCTTTCATCATGTAGCTCTCTTATCTTGATTCTTGCTTCTTTATATTTCTCATAGAAGATCTTTATCTCCAACTTCTAATTCTCAATATTCTTGTCTAGCTTATACCTTTCAATTGTATGATCTTTTCTCTCAAGTGATTTAAAATTTTCCAAATAAGAGATCTAGCTCTGATACCAATTGTTAGAATAATGGAATGGTGTGTATTAAGAGGTGAGGGGTAAACCATTACCCTTAAAACTTTTTATCAATTAACCATTAGTACTTTGTTCTTGCATTACCGACCATTGATGATTTTCTATCTTATGCATGTAATATTAAATCATAAAATTAATTGCATGTAAATATTCATAGAAACATTCATGAAATGTAAGTACACATGACACAAGAATTGGTAATGCAGAAAACCCATGTTAAAAGGTAAAAACTACAGTGGGGATGAAACCCACAAAGCTTCACTATCAGCAAAATGGAAGGTGTCGGTTAAGGCTACAAGTTTGATAACTTGTGATGATCTTACCCTTTTAGGAGTAACATGTTAGACTGGTTAGGTCTACTCGGTTAAGAGATTTACATAAGGATTGTTAAATCCACCTTCTTGAAGGATTTCTTCTATTTGCTACACTTTTTAGAATGTAGTCAAAAATACTTATTGACCTGATTATATGCAATCTTGAATTGTTGAGTACAGATCCTTTAAGTTCACAATTGTATGTGTATCACCTTTAGTGATTGATTAATACCTTTGTTCTGTTTGGTATCCTTGAATCTTGTTCTTCATTACTGATTTCATCTTTTTTTGTCCTTCTACATAAAACTCTTTGTCTGATCCATAGATGTCTTCTACGGCTACAATCATCATTGTCTGATTGATTTCTACATCTATTTATATGATGTATTTGACCTACTTTAGTTTCACACTTTACAAAGAAAACTCTATGATCAAAGGTTTACAACTTGACCTTGATCTCCTAGTTTTCATGTTTACAATCAATTAGACTGATTAAAACAATTACATATGCTTTACTTTTCCCTCAAGAAATGGTTTTAAAGATAATTTTTAAAGCTAATTATAAAACTCAAGTGTTTTATTTGATGTGTAACTCAGATCCACATTTCTCAAAATAAAAGTTGTCTCTCGGTAGACTGGTGCTCGGGTTGCTCTATAGTATTTCCTCGGTGATGTCTCTATAGAAATTCTACTTCTCAGGTTGCTTTCTAGACTGAGTCATCGGTTTTCTCTTAGAATTTGTTTGTAAGGTTACTCTTTGATTTGATTTGTCATTTTTCTCAGTAAACTATCTGTCAGTGATAGTGCACTTAGCATTTTTGGTGGCCTCTGTAAACTGTTGTCGGGTTGCACTACAATTCTGTCTTTTAGTGATAGTGTTACCGATGGTTCCAAAAATTTTTATTTTGTATACTAATGAAAAAATATATTATCATTTAGGATTAGGATGTAAGGCATCCTAGGACACATTAATATGTTCTATGACCCCTTACAACCCTTGAAGACCCCTCTCTCTACATATTATAGGTCATAAGGGTTTTTAAGGGGTCTTAGGACACATTAATGTATCCTTGGACCCCCTATGACCCCTTACCATACACTAATTAATGGTAAGGGGTCATAAGGGGTCTTAAGACACATTAATGTGTCCTATGACCCCTTACCATACACTAATGTATGGTAAGGGGTCCTAAGGAGTCCTAAGGAGACTTAAGGGGTCATAACCCCTTATGACCCCTTAAGACCCTTTAAGACCCCTAAGGTGTATGGTAAGGGGTTGGAATGTGTCCTAAGGGGTCATAATGGGTCCTAGTGTGTCTTAGGACTTCTCATGACCCCTTATGACCCTTTGAAACCCCTCTCTATACATCTTATGGGCCGTAAGGGTTGTTAAGCAGTCCTCAAACACATTAATGTGTCTTAGGACCCCTTAGACCCCTTACAACCCTTTAGGATCCCTTACCATACACTAACAAATAGTAAGGGGTCCTAAGACACATTAATGTGTCTTAAGACCCCTTATAACACTTTAAGACCCCTAAGATGTGTGGTAAGGAGTCATAAGGGGTCCTAGGACACATTAATGTGTCATAGGACCCCTTATGACCACTTACAACCCTCTAGGACCCCTCTCTCTAAATATTAGGGGTCGTAAGGGTTGTTAAAGGGTCCTAGGACATATTAATGTATCTTAGGACCCCTTACGACCCCTTACCATAGAATAATGAATAGTAATGGGTTCTAAGGGTTTGTAAGGGGTATTAAGGGGTCCTAAGATGCATTAATGTGTCCTAAGACCCTTCATGACCCCTTAGGAGCCTTTAGGACCCCTTAGATGTATGGTAATGGGTTCTTAGACATCATAAAGGGTTGTAGGACTCATTAATGAATCTTACGACCCCTTACATCCCCTTACAACCCCTTAAAATTCATTAGTCTATGGTAAGGGGTCATAAGGGGTCTTAGGACACATTAATGTGTCTTAGGACCCCTTATGACCCTTTACAAACCTCTAGGACTAGTCTCTCTACATCTTAGGGGTCATAAGGGTTTTTAAGGCATCCTAGGACACATTAATGTGTCCTTGGACCCCTTAAGACCCCTCACAACCCCTTACCATACACTAATGAATTCTAAGGGGTTGTAAGGGGTTTCAACGGGTCCTAGGACATAATAATGTGTCTTAGGACCCCTCATGACCCCTTAAGATCCATAAGATATATGGTAAGGGATTGTAAGGGCTCATAAGGGATCCTAGGACACATTATTTGTATCCTAGGAACCCTTATGACCCCTTAGGCCCCTCTATGACCCCGCTCTCTACATCTAAGGGCTTGTAAGGATTATTAAGGGGTCCTAGGACACATTAAAAGTCCTAGGACCCCATAAGACCCCTTATCATACACTAATGAATGGTAAGTAGTCTTATTGGGTTGTAAGGGGGTTTAAGGGGTCCTTGGACACAATAATGTGTCTTAGGACCACTTATGACCTCTTAGGATCCTTTAGGATCCCTAGGATGTATGGTATGGGGTCCTAAGTGGTCATAAGGGTTCGTAAGGAGCTGTAAGGGGTTCTAGGACACATTAATGTGTCCTAGAATCCCTTATGACCCCTTAGGACCCTTTAAGACCCCTAATATGTATGGTAAGGGGTCATAATATGTCTTAAGGAGACATAAGGGGTCCTAGGACACCTTAGGACCCATCTCTCTACATCTTATGGGTTAGGAGTATTGTTAAGGGGTTTTAGGACACATAAATGTGTCTTAGAACCCCTTAAGACCCCTTACAACCCCTTACCATTCTTTAGTGTATGGTAATGGGTTGTAAGGGGTCCTAAGACATTAATGTGTCATAGGATCCATTATGACCCCTTACCATACACTAGTATAAGCTAAGGGGTCCTAGGACACATTAATGTGTCTTAGAATCCCTTATGACCCCTTGGGACCCTTTAAGATGCCTAATATGTATGGTAAGGGGTCTTAATGTGTCCTAAGGGGTCATAAGGGGTCCTAGAGAAAATTAATATAGTCCACCCTCAAGGATGTTGGCCAATTAACTAAATCAGGAAACAAAAGCTCCAAAAGAACATTAACCCAAACTAACTCCTAAGGATATAAAGGAATACCAAAACCCCTTATTTTAGCATAAAACCTCTTGTAAAAAGAAATGAAAATTCTCCCACATTTCTTTTCATTCTTTTTTGTAGAAAAAAAATAATTGTTTCCTACTATTGGAATAGTCCCAAGGGATAACTGAGAGGGGGGGAGTGAATCAGTTATCAGCTAGTTAAATTATTTTTCTCTAATTAATTACAAAATGTAATCAAGCATATGCACAGTAAGATAACACAGAATGCAACACCTCAATTTGATTACGGGGAAACCAAAATAGGTAAAAACCGGTGGGAATTAGCAACCACAAAGAACTGTACTTGAGTATAATAATCCCTATTAGGAGATCTTACAACCCTGTTAGGAGTTGATCTTTACAATGCAATAATGATAGTGACCTGGTTAAGGGTCAGACCCTATTAGGATTCTTTTGTAAATAACCCTGTTAGGGGTGAGGACTCACTGTCCAAAAGCTCACTACTAAAATGGTGAAGGCTACAACCTTCAGTACAACAGATATACACTATATCTGATAATGAATTGTTTGAGTAGACCTGCTATCTTGGTCAGTTCCAATGTATTATATGCACTTCTTGCTTCTTCACATATATCTTTGACTGATGAATGAAATGTCTTTATTGTCCCAACACAAACAACATTCTGCTATGCTCGTGTTCTGTCTCTTTTCTTATCATTCACACTTGGTGATCTTCAAATGAACTACTATATGTATCTTTTCCAAAAGATATGAACATGTCGGCTATAGGAGTCCCTCCAATACTTCTCTAGTCGGCTAAACTAAGCATGCAACATAATTAGAACCGTGCAACTCAAAATGAATAGACGCACCACTTCACATAGTTGGCTCCACCAAAATTACCCAAACATCATGCTTTAGATGAAACATTATTAGCGCCTATAGTTAATTGTCTTTAACTCATAACTAAACATTAATCTAAACATGCATATCCCATAGATAGGCTCAACTGAATAATCAATGAGATTATTGTTGGCTTTCTGAAAACAATCTTCTAAACTATGTCTGGAAAACAAAGTAACATAACTCAATTGTTACTGAACATCTAAATCTGCGTGTATATACATGGTGTAGTAACTATGTTTGAAACATAAAAACAACCGCACAAGGCTTCCACATAACCATACTAAAAAGTGAATACAGTTCATTGTTGTATACTAGATGTTGTCATCAATGAAAACATATAGTCAACTATTTGCACATAAGAAAATCTCCAACAATCTCCCCCTTTGACGTTGATGGCAACATATGATATGAAAAACACCATCAAACCAAAGTATCCTCCTTCTTTTTACAATCTTCTCAATATCCTCATCAAAGGTTCCTCTTCACTGCAGTATCTCCTCTGACTGTGCTTTTATTTTCATGACTATATACTCCCCTAGAGTATATGCTCCCCCCTTACTATATACTCCCCCTTTCACATCAATGGAAAAGGGTGCCAAATACTATTAAGCACAAGTACTACTCCAGAACTAGAGTAGTCAACCATTCATCAGTCACCAAGGACAGATGATTTTGCTGCAAATTTTAATCAGATTCAGGAAAGGGAATTACTCCCAGCTTCTCCCTGAGATACTCAAAAGTATCTTTTGATAAAGTCTTTGTAAAAATATATGCTGATTGTTCTTTAGTTCTTACATAATCCAACTTTACTTCTTTGTCAACAACTTTTTATCTTAGAAAATGATATTTTATTTCAATGTGTTTTGTCTTTGCATGCATCACATGGTTCTTTGACATATTGATAGTGCTAGTGTTATCATAGTGAATAACAATAGGATAATCAATCTAAATTCCAAAGTCTTTTATCATCTGTTTGATCCAAACAATTGTAGAAAAATTCAATGCTTCTGCTACATATTCTGCTTCAACTGTTGACTGAGAAATACAATTTTATTTCTTGCTTGTCCAAGTGACCAATCTGTCTCCAAGGAATGCTACTCCTCCTGAGGTACTCTTTCTTTCATCAACACAACCTTCCCAATCAGCATCAGTATACACATGAAGTTGTACATTCTCTAAGTTAGGATACCATAAACCATAGTCTATAGTTCCCTTTAAGTATCTAAATATTATTTTTATTTCCATTAAGTGGTTTTGTTTAGGTTCAGCTACAAATCTTCCAACAATGTCAACTGCATTAGAAATATCAGGTCTAGATTGAGTGAGATATATGAGTTTTCCAATCATAGACTTGTATAGTGTCTTGTCAACTGTTGTGGAATCATCATCTTAAGAAAGATTTCTTCTTTTTATCATGGGGGTACTTACTGGCTTTCAATATTCCATCTTGAAAGTCTTTAATATCTCCTTCATTTATTTAGATCAATTTATGAATATAACTTTGTCTGTCTGCTTTACATTTAATACCAAAAAGTACTTTATAGGTCCAATCATGCTCATTTCAAATTCACTCTGCATTTCTTTGGCAAATTCTACACTAATCTTCTCATTACCTCCAAAAATAATGTCATCAACAAAGATAGCAACAAGTAGTAAACCTTCAGTTGTCTCTCTGATGAATAGGTTGCAATCTGCTGCTCCCTTTTTGAATACAATCTTTGTTAAGTAGCCATGAAGTCTCTCATACCATGCTCTTGGGTCCTGTTTAAGTCCATAGAGGGCTTTCTTTAGTCTGCATACCATGTCTAGTTTGTTTGAAAGTTTAAATCCTTCAGGCTGCTCTATGTAGACTTCTTCCTTTAAGTCACCATTCAGGAAAGCTGATTTGACATCCATCTGATACACTTTGAAGTTCTTGAATGTTGCTTAGGCTAAAAATAACTTTATAGCTTCTAGTCTACTCACAGGGGCAAATGTATCAGAATAGTCAATTCCTTCTCTTTGTGCATATCATTTACATACCAATCTTTCTTTATTTCTTATCATTGTCCCATCTTCATTCATTTTGTTTCAGAATATCCACTTGGTTCCAATCACATTCTTGTCACAAGGTCTGGGGACCAATTCCCATGTGTCATTCTTGATTATTTGATCCAATTTTTCTTGCATTGCATATTTCCAATCTGAATCATTACATGCATCTTCAACACTTAAGGGTTCAATCTATGAAAGTAAGCATACCTCTTCATCAAAGGTTGAACCTTTTGGTTTGGATCTTGTCAAAAATTTACTGCTCTAATCTCCAATTATAGCTTCTTTAGAGTGGTATCTAGATGTGTATTTGGAGTTTTTAGGAGTGACACTCTCATCTGTAATCTGTGACTCTTCTTGACTTGGTTTAGGGTTGTTGTATGAAACATCAATACAGTCAAACATTTCTTCAATAACTATATCTTTATTGATGGGTCTAGGTTCATCTTCAATCATATGTGCATATTCATAATATCTCTCTTGAATCATGAATTTCTCATCAATCTTCACATGTGCACTCTCAATGATCTTCTTCAACCTTAAATTGAAACATCTGTAAGCTTTGCTATTAGTAGAGTAACCAAGAAAAATACCTTCATCGCTTCTAGCATCAAATTTTCCAACACCATCATCTCTCTTGATGTAGAACTTGATTCCAAAGATTTTGAAGTACTTTACTGTAGGTACATTACCAAACCAAATTTCATAAGGTGTTTTGTCTATGCCTGGTCTTAGTTGAATTTTGTTGATAGTATAGACTGTTGTATTAATTGCATCTCTCCAATAGGTGTGTGCAACTTTTCCTTCAATCATGATAGTGCACGCTGTGTAAAGTATTATCCTATTTCTCCTCTCTGTAATTCCATTTTTTTGAGGAGTTCTGGGTGCACTTAGTTGTCTTTTGATCCCATTTTCTTCGCAGTACTTAATAAACTTGTCAAAGGTGAATTATCCTCCTCTATCAGATCTCAGAAATTTTATCTTTAATCCATATTCATTTTCAACTTTATCTTTAAATATTTTTAACTTCTCAAAAGCTTCAGATTTGTCTTTCAATAATGCAACCCACATCATTCTGGAGAAATCATCTACAAACAAAATAAAATACCTTTCACCATAGTAAGATCTTGTTTGCGTAGGTCCACATAAGTTTGTATGTATTAGATCCAATTTGTTCTTTGCAGAGTTTTGTTTGCTTCTGAATGAGTCCTCACATGCTTCCCCATCACACATTCCCTACACATAGTATCAACTGGTCTTGCAATGCTAGGAAGGTCTGTTACTGCCTTTACATTACTTATCTTCACTATGTTGTCAAAATTGATATGACAAAGTCTTTTGTGCCAAAGCCAACTGTCATCCACTTTTGCAACAAAACAACTTACTTCAGAGTTAAGCTGAAAAACATTACCTTTAGTCTTTGGGCCTAATGAAATCATGCCTCCTTTTTTGTTAATTATGCACCTGTTGTTTTTGAATTCCAACTGATATCCTTTATCAAGTAATTATCCAACACTTAGAAAGTTGTGATGCAAACCATCAACATATAAAACATCATCTATTTTTTTGTTTCCATCTAAGGTGATAGATCCTCTACCTATGATAGGTTTGGGAGTGTTATCTCCAAATCTAACCATGCCACCTTTGTACTTATCTAGATGTAAAAATATATATTTGTCACCTGTCATGTGATGTGAACATCCATTGTCTATGATTCAGTTTGTCCTGATGTCAGCTTGTGAAACTAAAGCCGATTCTTGTGCTTTCTTTTCATCTTCAATTTCTATTTGATCAATCATTTTTTCATTATCTTTAATTGCAACGAATCAAATTTCATCTTCTCTTGAATCATCAGCACTTACACCATCTTCAGCATGATAGCATTCCTTAGTATATTTGGGTTTGTAATCTTATCTGTACTTCTTGACTCTTGTAGGACACTTGGATGCAAAGTGGCCAACTTTGTTGCATGAAAAACATTTGAATGGTAGTTGTCCTTCATATTTACCTTTTCCTTTCCTTTCTTTCTTAGCAATCATAGCAATGATTTCTTCTATTTGTGTATCAATTTCTTCTTTCTCATTATTAGTAGATATGTTCAGGGATTTCTTACCATGAACTGAGGCTTTGAAATTTGTTTCCATTTTAGGTTCTGTCTTCAATCTTGATATCTCAAATGTTGATATTTTGTTGATCAAGGTTTCTCTTTTGAAGTCCTTTGAGAACTGCATGGTTTCATCCAAGATGTTTATCTTGCTTTCATAATCTTTTGTTAATGTGGTCATCAATTTGTCCATTATATCTTCCTCTGAAATTTCTCAACCATTGCTCCTAATTCCTGAGATTGCTTCATTAATTCTCTGATTGTAAGCTCTAATGTTTTCTTGAGGTAGAATCTCTAAATTTTTTTATCTTTTCTTCCATGTCTTTCTACATGCATTCTTGGCTTGAATTTATCCTTCAAACATGTCTTCTAGGTATTTCTAGATTGAATATGCTTTGTCTACCTTCTTGATCTCAGAAAATTCACTGTCAGATAGGGCACTGATTAGGGCTTCTTTGGCAATTGAATTTTGGGTGAATACTTATTTTTGTTTATTTGTAGAGTCTTCTTCTGCAAGGTCTTTCAAGGTGGGAACATCTATTGCATGAGTAGCAATCTCATAAATCTCAAAACCAACACACTAAAGATGTGTTATCATTTTTTTCTTCCAGTCAAGATAATTTTCTCCATCAAACTTAGGACTCTCTTTCCTGAAGTACGCCATTTGATCTACCTTAAGCTGTTAGGCTTTCTCTCCAAGGAACTTGGCTCTGATACCAATTGTTGAAATAGTCCCAAGGGATAACTGAGAGGGGGGTGAATCTGTTATCAGCTAGTTAAATTATTTTTCTCCAATTAAGTACAAAATGTAATCAAGCATATGCATAGTAAGATAACACAGAACACAACACCATAATTTGATTACGGGGAAACCAAAATAGGTATAAGCCGTGGTGGGAATTAGCACCCAAAAAGAACTGTACTTGAGTATAATAATCCATGTTAGAAGATCTTACAACCCTGTTAGGATTTTATCTTTACAATGCAACAATTACAGTGACCTGGTTAAGGGTCAGACCCTATTAGGAGTCTTTTACAAATAACCATGTTAGGGGTGAGGACTCACTGTCCAAAAGCTCACTACTAAAATGGCTACAACCTTCAGTAGAACAGATATACACTATATTTGATAATGAATTGTTTGAGTAGACCCGTTTTCTTGATCAGTTCCAATGTATTGTATGCACTTCCTGCTTCTTCACATACATCTTTGACTAATGAATGAAATGTCTTTACTTTCCCAACACAAACAACATTCTGCTCTGTTCTTGTTCTGTCTCTTTTCTTATCATTCACACTTGGTGATCTTCAAATGAACTGCTATATGTATCTTTTCCAAAAGATATGAACATGTCAGCTATAGGATTCCCTCTTCTCTAGTTGGCTAAACTAAGCACACAACATAATTAGAACAAAACAACTCAAAATGAATAGACGCACAGCTTCACATAGTCGGCTCCACCAAAATTACCCAAACATCATGCTTCAGATGAAACATGATTAGCGCCTATAGTTAATTGTCTTTAACTCATAACTAAACATTAATCTAAACACACATATACCATATATAGGCACAACAGAATAATCAATGAGATTATTGTCAACTTCCTTAAAATAATCTTTTGAAATTGTGTCTGGCAAACAGAGTAACATAAATCAACTATTACTGAACATCTGAATCTGCATGTATGTACATGGTGTAGTAACTATGTCTGAAGCATAAAAACAACCGTGCAAGGCTTCCACATAACCATACTAAAAAGTGAATACAGTTCACTATTGTATACTATATGTTGTCATCAATGATAAACATACAGTCAACTATTTGCATAGAAGAAAATCTCCAACACCTACATCTCTTGGTCTTCCTAAATAAATTCCTCATCATCTAGATCTAATAAATGTACTCCAAATATGGATGTGGTAGAAAAATCCCTATCCTTTATGTCACCATATTTCTCCTTAAAAAAATCTTCTAATTCATTCATAGATACCATAGAATCAAGAGGTAATGCCTTAAACCAATCCCTAGTATCCTCAACTAGAGATTGAACAAAAAAATTTATCATTACATCCTCATGTACAATTTCATCATCATCCATCATATTTGTAGACTTATTTAAATTATTTTCACAAGTGATAAGATTATTTCCAGTAAATCAGTGAAGTTTATCTCTAATTTCATTTGGAATAGCATTAGGATAACTAGGGATATCAATAAAAGAAAATTGTTTGTACCTTTCTGCATGCATTGGTCTACTTTGAAAAGGATTATTAGTATGAGAAGTAGATGCCGTAGAATTTGATGTTGTAGCTACCTCAGCACCAACATGAGAAGGCCTAGTAGATCGCGTGAGAAAATCAACCTTCTTCTTCATCCCTAAAGCAGCAGCTTCTAATTTTGCTCTATGAAGTTCTTGGGTCATGAAATCATTCTCTTTCTTAGCTCTCTCAAGATCAGTGTCCAATTTAGACATTGGATCCATTGTGACACTTAGGTTCATTTATGTCAAATAATACATATTTCCACTTGATTTTGCAAAATGGAATTCTAATATTGAAGTATGCAAACCTCTATCCACACCTTTGTCCTTCTCTTAGTGCTTAGATCACCTAATAAGGAAACATTTATAACCTTAAAACAAAATGCATGGATGTGTTGTAATAACTGAAACAAAACTGATTTGAAGTCACCTTCAAATCACCTTTCAAAAAGCTTTGGTAGAGTCACCACCTCCTTGCAGAAGAAAAGTTGGAATCAACAGAGATATCTTTCCCAACTCTATCCATCTAAAAAAAAGAGCAAACTCACAACACAACCCTAATAGGATCTTATATATATTACTCCTCTGACTATACTCTCAGTAATAGGAGCCCAAACATCTGCTTAATAACCACTGCAATTCCACCTCTCTCCTTTGTAGCCTTTCTTCAATCATGCACACTAGTGCAATCAGAGAACTTGGAGTCACCACTCACCTTTTGTGAGATAGTATATGTTATCTTTTAGTAACTTTGGACTTTCAGACAATTTTGTAGTAATAGACAAAACAAACATGACTCACTTTATAAGTATGAGGAATACATCTTTGTAGCACATGACTCTATAAATGACTCCCAAGTGGAGTCACCATTTTGTTGTTTTTTGAAAAAATTTATGCTTTGAAAGCCACCAATATACCTTAAGATTGATTTTAAGAGTGGTTAGCTCCAAATATAGGAAGATCTTTAAGGTAACTAGATCAACTATAGGGACAAGACTGCCCTCTGCACTTTTGGCTCTGCAAAACCAAGGTGGGTACACATAATCTAGATAGATATATATTCAATTATTTGCAGCTCCTTATAACTCTAGATTTAAACAATAGATAATGGTAAGAAATTATTAAATGGTAACCACTCATTCATTAACTCTTCACTACCATGCAGGACATACAACCAACAACCATAAAACTTAAAAGGAACTGAGATGGTTTTGATTTTTTAAAGGGATACAATATAGCCAAATCCAACTAGACATATATCAGTGTAGAATATACTAGTTCCCACTCTATGCTTTATCCATTGGGCAATAGAATCTACTATAGATGCAAAACACAAGGAACTAACTACTGTCAAAGATTCAAAGCCATAAATACAGATAACCCAGACCAAACACTTCTTATAGGATCCTTATGTAGACAAACCAAATGAACTTATGTCATATCCAAAGCATTGTTTGATTTGATCTTAGATCAAAGATTAATACTAATGGCATATACATAGATAAACTCCATGTAATGAATCATAAAATTCACAATTCAAGAGATAAGAACCAATGAGAGACTTGAATCTAGAATATTGTATTAACTATAAGGAATCATGTTCTTGTTTTAATCTGTTTCAAAACATACACCTGTTCACTAAATGCAAAAAGATAGGACCCTTCTATTCTATCTAAATACAGTCTGAACAATCTTCTATACTCTCACTGGAAAAACTATGCAACTTAATGCTTATTGTTACTTACCCAAGTTTTCCAGTCCTTCTAAATGATCTTGGAAATCCCTTTATAGAAATAGGGATTGCAACAAGCTTCAGATAATTTAGAGTTAGGGCTCAAATAACTTAAAATATTACATGACAAAAAGAAATAACTATTTTTCAACAACCAAGTAGGTTTGTCATTAGCAAGTAATAACTTTCTCTTCATTTGTCTTGTGCAATATAATCTTCAGCCACCATCCATCTTGGAAAATTGAAAAATAGTCCTTTAGGGTTAATAAAATTCTTAAAAATCTGATCAGAACCATAAGATATCATTTCTCATGATAAATTCACTTCGATCCATCATATTTCCATTGCAACAGCATCCCGGAATTGCATAAAAATGACCCAAAAAATAAGATTTTATCTCTTGTAGTAAAGACACATTCCACCACTTTGAAACCCTAAAGAAAACAATTTAAAAATTTAAATATCTGATGCAAAGGTCATAGGTGGCACGGAAAACACCATCAGTGGTCAAGATTGAACCTTTATGTAACTTTAAAACATGACCATAGATTTCCTTTTAAGTTACCCGCGAGCCAACAATTGGATTTGGACACGGGTCGCTTTGTCGTGGTGCCTTAATGACTAAACGAAGATCATCTTTCCTTTGAGGTAACACACCTACCATTGGATGCACTTTTATCTGTCATTTCTTTAACTTAATTGTAGTCATGACCTGGTCCCACCAACTGCTACGTGGAATACAAGCGTGAAGCCGTAAACAATAGCCACCTTGCAACTCTTCTTAGTGGTAAAATGTCATCTGTTAGATAAGAAAGATCTAACCATCCAGAAATCACCTTGGTAACCCAACATCTTTGGTCCCACTTACCTCAACATGGTGCAAGGGTGTAATCCTTTGATTGATAAATAGAATGCATCTTTGGTATAGTTGAGTCACATGAACCGCACGAACAAATTAGATCTGACGGATCTTTAAAACTTTTTGTAAGCCTGACCACTATCCACGTGGTACACAGGTGTAAATCTGCAATGGATAAAAATCATACATCTCTTGACTAAGGCTTTACGACCACTTCCAGATGAAGATTGATATGATGGTTCTACTTTATCCTACTCTTACCTCAGCTCGGGCCCACACCTTCCATGTGTTAGTCTATCGTGATGTCAAAAAAGTTAAACAACTTGCATCTTTTGGATAACAGAAACACACCTACCACATGATAGGATCTGATCTAACAGTCCATGAACCTACTTTATCTTCGATCTCAGAGGGACACCTATCAACATATCATGATGCCTTGAAGGATATTGTCCTCGCATATTCTATTCAAGGAATAATGCCAGTCATTGGATAAAACTAGATCTGAATGAATGTTATCATCCTTTAGCCTGACAACCATCTTCCATATGTCATCCTCTGATTCATTGGGACCTCTACCAACACACCATCCTCCTTGACCAATCACATGTCCATCTTCCACATGTCAACCAGTCACAACGTCATGATCTGACTAGACCTGTCGTGACTCGGATTGTGGTATTGCACCTTGATGACACCTATCACCACGCGAAACCCTCTTCCACATCATCTCTACACGGGCCCACAAAATTTCCTCCTTTTCTTCCATCTAGCCACCACTAACCGCCACTTAAGCACCTAACCATGAACCATTGTCCAAAAATTCATGTGCCTTTCGACACTTAACCACTGCGGGCTCAGATATAAAAATAATAGACTCTTTTACCGCATGACCAATGTGGAATAAAGGACTTCAAACATTTCAAATTAAAATAAGACCAACAAAGGCACCATGGACAATCCAACCATTTCCAACCCTTTTTGACTACTTATAGACCATCAAAGAGAAAAAAAACATGACATCCTTGTCCCTCTGCAACCTTCTCATGCGAGGTAAATACAAGATATCCTCTGCAACTAAAGATTTCCACTATGAAAAGAAAGTTGAAGCTCTACAAAAATATTAAAATGGTACTCACAGAAATGAGTAATAACAAGTTCCACAAGCTCAGGCGGGTGTACCTAACTTCTTCCTTCAATATTCAGTAGCTTCAGGCAGGCATAGTGGATGTAGCATAAAATGTAAATGATAACAGATTGTATAAAGATTTGATGAGAACCACACAATATAACATATCATACCAGTTCCATATCTAATGGGTATGGAGTCACTTTAAATGAAAAGACCTTTAATAACAAGATACATCAAATGTAAAACCTGCAAATGATAACTGAATCTAACTATGCCTTACACAATTAGTTCATACTTCTTGAAAGAAGAAATAATTATCAAATTCATTACAACCCTCTACTCACTAAAACTACCTTAAATATTTTAATTCTTTCCTTGAAAGAAACCCTAAACCAGTTAGACACTCTACCTTACAAAGTGATGGACTGAGATGTCCTTAACAACCAATCCAAATGAGTACAAAAGCTGGAACAAAGACAACTATTCAATCAGATACACAAATGATAGGAAATACAGACATATATTGATATCAAATCATCAATTATATATAAAATTAGAGCTAAGGATACCACTGATAGTCTTAATAAAAAGTGCAGAGCTTTACAAGCCTTTTGTGGCATAAAAATCCCATCCCTCCAAAATGATCCTAGAAATTCTTTTATAGAACCAGGATTGCAACAATATTTAGATTATTTTAGGGAAAAAATACCAACAATTAGGTCACTTAAAGTATTAAAAGCATTAATTCTTTCAACTATCATGCCTTTAATCATAAGTAAACTCTTTATTTTATCCTTTCTACACAAAAATCTGATATGTAGCCACCAGTTACTTTAAAACCTTAAAGATCATTCCTTAGTAAAGGAATATGAAATGTCTATGTTCATCGGGGAATGCATGTCTTCAAAATAAATTAGATCCTCCAACCACCAGACTTAGGAATATATCTATCATTAAAGCATAAAAGATAGGGACACAACTAAGGGTTTTTAAAAACTATAAATCTAATCAAAAACCCTAGAAATCAGATTACCTCAACATAAATATAGAATAAAAAACATTCAGAAGCATCATATCATAATCCTGGCAGCATCCCCTAATTACATTTATACAACCCAGAAGATCATATCGTGAATTTACTCTCCTATCGCAAAAGACACAGAACCACTGCTTAGAAACCCTGGGAAAACAATTTTAAATTCAAAAATTTGATGAAACGGCTACACCTAGCATGGAAAATACCATTTACGACTGAGATTAAACTCTTTATTCATGTTTAAAACATCATCGTCAATCAACTTTGTAATACACCCACGAGCCCAGATCAGATCTGGAAACACGTCAACAAGTCATTGTTTTGCTATGGATATCCATTGTGCATCTTACGTTTGAGGGATAGCGCCAACCACATGATCAAAATAAAGTTACATCACCTTTATCGGCCTTTGAAAACCCAGACCCACGGTGACAGGATGTCACGCATCAAACGCTCGCAATTCCTTGATGCATAACCTTCATGCATCTTTTGTTTGAGGCATAGCACACACTGCACAATCCTTTTCAATCTGGTCATCTTGTAAGTACCTTTGGCTTTATACTAGCCCTGTCATCTGCCACGCGACATACAAGCGTGAAGGCATGAACAATATCCACCTTGCAACTTTTTTCTGTGGTAAAATGTCATATGTTAGATCTGAATAGATCTAACCATCTATAAACTACCTTGGTAATCTGACATCTTTGGTCCCACTTACCTCCATGTGGTGCAAGGGCATGATCCCACAATGGTTTAAACATGACACAACATTTGATTAAGGCATTACGCCCACTGTTTAATGAAGATTGATCTAATGGTCTGACTTTATCTTTGAAAACCACAGGCCCCTCTTCCAAAAAAGGACACGTGTTCATATCTCAGCTCAGGCTTGCACTTTCCATGTGTCTTATAGTCGTGATTCCTTGAAGGTTTAACTAATGTGCATCATCTGTTAGTGGGAAAGTGCCAACCATTGGATTAAATGGATCTAACACTGCAAGATCATCACTGCTAGCCTTTTAACATGCTAACTTCATGATCTAAAAATAGACAGGTTTCGCATAGGCACGAAGCCTTGATGATTAAATTGAGCACATTTTGCATTTGAGGGATAGCGACAACCATTGGATCGATCTACTTTTTCAACAGATGGGGACCATAAATTAACTCAAGGATATTAGACTTAGGGAAAAATAATACACCCTGCTATGACTTTAGGAAATATTAAAAATGTGTCCCCACTCGATGAAAAATTTAAAGGCACATGGGTTTTAAGATTTAAGTGAACCAAAAAGGTAACACATTTTATAACATACACAAAGGAAACCTAGGGTTTTAGACCAAATTCATAGCAAGGGTTTTAAGAGTGACGTTAGGGTTTTAGAACCAGACCTAAAACATCATGAAAAACTAAAAAACCTAGAAGTAGGGAAACCTTTTGCAACCCTAACTAGGTCTAGAACATAAAAATGCCAAATGGTAGGAAAATGACCAATAGACGGGGTGTGTCTCTGATACCACTTGTTGGAGTAAAATACCGATGAGAGGGGGGGTAAATAAATGGTATATCAATTTCAAATGATCTTAAAATAGTCTTTCAAAAACTTAAAACATAACAACTATGAGACGACAAAGAACTTTTCTCAACTCAATCCTTTTAGATAATCAACCATAATGAATGTGAATAGAGAGTATCATTCCAAAATAATGATACATAATGAATATGTGTTCATCGAGATGAAATGAACTTGAAACAACTTCAAAACCTAAATGACACATGATGAGAACATAAACATAAGAATCAAACACAAATAATCATAACACAGATAATTTCCTGAGTAGAAACCCTCCCAGGGAATAAAACCACTCAAAGTTTACTCACTTGCTTATCTAATATATGTTGTTTACAATACCTCACTGGCTGGCATTGCCTCATTGAAAAAATGCCTCACTAGCTAGAGTGTTAGAAATAGGAAATACTAAGAGGGGGGTGAATTAGTATTTCAAAATTTTTTGCCCAAATATGGATATAATTAATTAACTTCAAACTTGCATATGAAACTAAACTGAATATACTGAACAATAAGAAAAACCATAACATAAATGAACTCATAACACCATAATTGTTATCGAGGAAACCCTGGCCAAGGGAATACATCGGTGGGGATGGTACCCACAAGATGATCCACTAATAAAGTATCTCGCAAAATATATTGACCCTGTTAGGAGTCTATTACAATTGTAGTGATCACTGTCCTTGTTAGAGGACTATGCCTTGTTATAAGCCTCAACTCTGTTAGGAGCTGGTATTACAAAATAAGACAGTATGCAAGGTGAGCCCATTTCCCTATTGCCCCATTTTTGGTCTACATACATTTAGACAGAAATGGAAGTTTAGTTGGTAGCATTGGTATTAAAACCATCATGTAAGTCTTGAGTATAAGTCTAGCTTTCCCCTTAGGCTAGGAGGCCTTTATCGGATTTCCCCAAACTGACTTCTCCTTTGCAAGCTGGAGGGAATATGTGTCTGAGATTGTATTTCATTGGGTAGGTTAGCTTCCCAAATCCAGTAAAGGTCATGTTTCAGAGGATTCTAACATTGGTTCTATTTACATTTGAAGCCTTTGATGTTGACACTTCATTTTTCAGCATTGGCAAAAAATTGGTTTCGGGCTTCTCCTTGGCGAAAAATCACCTGCAGAGTGTGTTTTCCATGGTGGGTGTTTCCAAAAGTCTCAGCGGCCAGATTGAAGTTGTAAATAGATAATTGAAGTTTAGAAAGGCAACTAGATTCAATGCAAATCCATTCAAATCAGACGGATGATCAAATGATGAAGAATATAAGAAGGAAGTCTCAATGGCCAAAAAGTGGAAAATGTCTTCTCCACTGCTTCATCAGGCACATTTCTACCTATGAAGTGTATTTTTTGCCAAATCATTAAAACAGAAGGGCATTGGAGAGGAATCTGTCTCATAGGTGACCTAAGGTACAAAGAAATATGATGAAATCAATACATATCATTTTAGCATCTCAATACGCTAAAATACTCCCTTGGCGGATTTCTAAGAAAGGAGCACCCTAAAAGCATTTCTCTGTCCAAAGGAGAAGCGGAAAAGTAATTATCCACTACCTCCAAAAAGTTACCATTACAGTTATCAAAATGAAAAGATGTTTCTTAACGACCCGTAAAGGTAAAGTAATTAATTCAAATAAAGCCATTTTACCTCTTAACAAACTTTTTCATAAATGATTGCATTTCTTCATTCATGTGGCGCGGGAAGTCGGTCGTTAACGGTAAGAATTCAAAAATTATAAATTCAATGAAGTGATACAGAAAAGAACTACCATTTTTTTGAAGAATTGTTTGAATTTGAAACTCTTGGCGATAGTCATCCTTTACTCTTGTATCCCTAAGAGATATTCCTAATTCCTGAGTCAAATAGATCGAAACATGGCTACCAGATTTACGGGATTCGATGGGATGAACGACATCACTTCGAACTGGCATAAAATCTCAGACACCTCTCTGAAGTTCTTCAATATGTAGAACTTCTAGAATAGATTGGGGTTGGCCCAAATGCACCATGTTACTAAAAAACTGAAGGAGAGTGGATTGGTTGAAGTTGCTAGTTTTCCCATTGTAGTCCAAGTGCCAGAGCTTTTTTTAGAATGTATAGCTCGGTATAATCCAGATACGAAGAAAATTCTCCTGCCCAATGACATGGTGCTACTCTCCATTGACTGAGACTCTATCCAAAATTCTCTGCACATTCTAGAGTGGGCTAAATACTCAGAGATGACATATAGTCGAGCGGTTACTGAATATGGAGAAAAGAAGGTTGTGTGGAAGAAAGAGATAATGAAGAATTGGTTCCAGGAGTTGAGGAGCACCAAGGGAAAGTTGTCCAAAACATTATACGACACAAACCTAAAGCCAAAAATTGTAGATATCTTGGTACTACTCCACGGGATCAGAGGTGAGAGTGACACACTAAATTTTGTTGATTACCATTTCTTCTTAGTCCAGGTGATCTGCTCTCAGCACCATTTCATTGATTGGGCCCTTATGGTAAGCAAAAATCTCTCCAATGCCCTAAATAGAGCTAAACATCAAAATGAGTTATGTATGTCTTCACTCTTATTATATATATTGGCTACAATTCAAATTTGGCTAGGGCTTCCTAGATTAGAAGAATTACCAAAGGATATTAAGAGTTATGAATTCTTCCCCGGTTTGCAATTACATAACAGCTATGCTGAATATCTCAAAGTTAATGATGCATTCACGATGAGATTATGTAGGGAGATACATGGTTGCCTAGAAAGGAGATTTTATCCTAAATCCATGGCATTTATCAGCTAGTTCGGGTGCTATTTTATTCAATTTGCAGACTTCTCATACATTCATCTTGTAGGATTCGATGATTTCCGTCTGAAGCTTCCTAGATATCTAGACGACATGATCATGCTGGTTGAAGTGATGAGGCAAGCGATCCAAGTGAACCTGATCTGTGCGGGCACCTGGAAGAAAGGCTATGATTTCTTGATGACCATTGGAGCTTACAGTTGTGCGTCCTGGTCCGATGCAAAGAATGTTCTGAAAACATTCTCAAAGAGGTTTCATTTAGAAACATATGATGTCCTGAGGCCACAATATGATCCTGTGAACTATGCCTGGGATTATCTACAAATGGGTCACACCATCCAACACATTGATGATATTGAAGATTATTGGGTCAACTACAAGGATGACTTGGAGAGAAAAGAGAGGTTCTATGCAAGGTTAACTATTGAACAAATCAAAAGGTTCAAATTTAACATTGCAGTCAAAGGGCTAGAATATGACGACAACCATATGTATGATGATACATACATAGAGAAGATCTATCCCCTCCCTATAAGTTCTGAACCCATGTTTGGTCAAGCTATTGCTAACTTGGAAACCTTGATGGGTGGGATTTATAGAAGAACAAAACAATGGGTCGAATGGACAGCAGGTAGGAGAAGGTGGTCTGAAAGGAAGCCTCCATCTCAAAAAACTCTAGCAAAAGAAACCGGGAGTACCCCTGCATCATCCTTGGAAACTATCCCAATTGTAGCCAAGGAGTCAGCTCAACCAGTGTGTGGAGGTGATGAACCTCCTAAAAAGATTATTTTGTTAGAGAAGACATGCGAAGGTGGCTCAGCCCCTATCATTGGCTCCATAGAAGAGGCAGCCTCTATAGAACTAGTTAAGACTACGACTAAGTCTTTCAAGAATACAAAAATAGAGCAACCAGCCCAAGTTAGTACCATGGGTATGCAAGGTGATACCTTGACCCAAGATACTCCAAGGCAATGATCTCCTATCATAGTGGAAGTGGGCGAGGACAGTTCCAACACAACAGCCACAGAATCAGATGAAGAGGTTGGGAAGCAACAAAAAGTTGCTCAAGTTGTTAAATTAGTCTACTCCTCTCCCACTTTGATAAATATATTTACTTCCAGACCCAAAGCTACCCCTCTAGTAATCAGGAAGTTGTTTATAGAAGAACTGGTCTCTACTTCCAAAGTTACTAGTGTTGAATCTTGGATAGAGAGCGCTTTGGAGCGCAAAAGGAAGAGAGTAGAAGAAGGGACTTTGAGTAAAGATACCCTTTCACAGGCCTTGAAACCCAATACCACTGTGAGAAAAGTAAAGAAGGTGAAGACGATGTCTACACTAGGCCGAGATCCTAAAAATAGACATTTCACTATGGAGGTAGAAAAGCCAACTAAGGAAGGAAGGTTTGAAGATTTGACTGCTTTTGATTTTGAGCTACAGACATTTGACATGGGACTAGCTCATCATGACACTAAGGTAGATTGGTGGAAGACCACCAATGTGGTAATTGAAGAAGAGCTCAAAGATCTCAAAAGTGCTAAAGTACAACTCAAGGTGGAAGTTAACGAGTAGACAAATTTCATTGAACAGTTGATCACTCCAATTGCATGTGTCCATAGTGCTCAGATCACCTTTGATCCCAGTGTTGTAGAAAATCAGGCCATCACAGCCAAGTTGCAGGAGGACAAACATTTTGGGAAGATTGGCAAGAGATGGATTGAGAAGCTTGAATCTGAGGGACTGGTAGTTTTTGAGCAACTGGGTAATGCTCTCGAAAGGTTGGAAACAAAGAGGAATAATATTGATAAGAATTTGCAGACTCTCGCATCAGAGAGAGTGAGATGTCAATAATGTATAGTAATGCTTCATGTGGTAGTTAAAATGAAGATCAAGGATGCACTAAAGGCCAAGATCTTGCAGAAAGGAGATGAGCCTTTGATCGAATGACTTCAAAGCCTGGAATTTAAGAGTGAGATGATCATCCAAGTTGAAGCAGGGTTGCAATAGATAGATGTTAAAATCAAAGAGGAGAAGAACAAAGATTTTAAAATTCTTCAGGGTCTTCACACGGAATCAAAAATGAGTGGTGAGGGAAAGGAAATGATTGGAGTGGCTAGTATGCAGAAATCATTTACTGATTATGTGCATAAGTTGGTAGAACAGTCTTCCTCTCATTTGGACAAGGTGCCAAAACTCCAATAGTTGAGCGGATGCATTTTTAAAGTCATGGAAGAGCTGAGAGATCGGACAGATGCGATCGAGATCCTAGCCAAAGAACATTCCATATGGCTCATCAAATACACTAATGTCCATATCAATAGGCATGAAGAGATCATCCCAATCATTACTGTTGTCACTACTTATAGGGCTAAATTAGACAAGGGGATTAAAATGTAAGCATAGCTAGATTCCCTCTGGTACTAAATTTTGATATTTATTGTAATGGATAAACTTTTGTTTATCATTTTTGATTAGAGAAGTGGAACCGTTTTGGTTACCCTTTTTGTAACGGTCCAACTCTGGAACTCTATATGTACCATTTTCCAAATCAATACAAAGGTCGGCTAAATTTTGGTGTCAAGGATGACATTTTGCTGAGTCAAGTTTGTGTATGTCTGAATACCATTGCTTTAACTATTCCATTGCATTGCATTTATCTTTCTACCGATTTGAATGTTTCCTCAAAATTAGATTTATAGTTTATGATTGAACTGAAGTTCTGTATTATGAATTGATACAGTTAACTAGAGGGAAATCTAGTGTTAGTTTATGTTTGGGAGGTGTTCTTATGAAATAGATCGACTCATTATTACTTTGTCATTAATCCTTAGCTTTGCATTTGCATCTTCATTATCTGTCATTGCATTACCAGTTTTTAGAGCTTGTATAATTATTGAGATCTCTAGATTGGTTAGATTTAGTTGAATTTGATCTGCTTGAGCTAGTTCCTGTCTAGGCCTAGCTTCGTTTACCTCTTATGTTCTCAAGTTAAGAACATACCCCTATTAGATTAGGAAAGATTCATATTCATTGAAAATCATTCATTTAGGGGAGTTGTACCTTCAAATTCAGAGGGAAATTAGTTATCCATTTGTATTTCCCAACTATTGTATTCGATTGATCCTTCAATATTTGGGTATTTTGGAGTTAAAGTGAAGAAGGACAATATGTTTACCAATATGCCCAAATATGCAATATGCAATGATAGTCCTTAATACAAAAGATGGTCTACAAAACTTTCAGTACTGGCTAAATATCTTCAATATTATGATATGTTTGTTAAGCTCTTCACAAAAATTGCACTGCTATGATCTGGAATCAGAGTTCGCATATCACATCAATACTTCTCTTAGTATCATCAATTATCATTCAAGTCTTGTTACAAAAATGAACTTTGCCTTTATTTTCCTTTATACAAAATACAATACTTAAGTTGGCTTACATAATATCATTCCTTACTGACTGAAGGTTAACATCTAGGATGTCATACCTAACTATTTAAGTCATTATTTTAAAAAAAAAAAATCCCTTAACCCAAATTTACCAAATACTTGTCACTGCTCTGTTCTATCAGCTTGCACTATCTCTAGTAAATCAATCATAACTTTTTCTATATTGTCTGTACAATCAAGTGCTCTTAGCTGTAGCTTCAAATTACTTCATATATGTTGTACTCAAGCTCACATGATCTAGAATTACTTCTATGAACCTCGCTAACCAAAATAGTCTATGTTCAGACTGTTATACTTCGACAATTTTACATAGCTAACATACAAAATTGTATCTCCAAGTAATGTTGTCTCCATACTAAGTATATGTTACCATAATGACAACATCATGATATCCTACTTAACTGAATTGCCAAAAATCCCCCCTTTTTTCATTGGTGGCAACATATGAAAATTGGCTAAGTCCCAAAAACTTTCAAACTCCAAAACTTCAAGAACTATTACTCCCCCTTTGACTATACTTATCCTTATAATAATTACAATTTTCACAACTACTACTCCCCCTTTGACAATAATGACAAAGGTGTGAAAATATCTATATACAAGTCAAAATTTATATACCTCTTTGTTAGTAATAATTGAGAGGGGGGGGGATGAATCAGTGGTTTCAAAAACTTTTCTTTATTCTAACCACCAATCAAATAAACCTCAGATTATTATGTCCCTTACAAGATGCATGCCATGAAATACTTTATAATAATTAACTGTCTGTTGGTTTTCCTTTTCTGACCTTATTCTCCTTGATTATTGATAAGCAGTAAAACTTATTTACCGACACTCATTAAATATGCAGAGTATACCGATAAATCCAAAAATGCATATGTGAAATGTAAAATAGTAGAGTAATAAACCATACACACATAACACAAGGATTTTAACATGGAAACCTTGTTAAGGGAAAAACCACTGGGACCGGTACCCCAAAATTTTCACTCTTCTGAAGTGAGCCGTGTTAGGAGCCAACCTTGTTAAAGGTTACAAACACACTATTAGATGTGACCTTGTTAGAGGATTTTATACAAAGAGGTTGTCACTTAGTATCAGGCAACTTATTTTGCTACCATCCTTGAATTAGCCTCCTTCTTAGACTTTCAATAGGCTTTAGGAAAATCTAGTGCTACTTTCATGAATCAACTTTTTTGGCACTCCTTCGGATGTACCTCAATATATAGAAGACTGTTAAGTCCTACTATGTTAAGAGACTTGATGCTTAAATGGTTAAACTGAAACACAATGACCTATTTCCAATGCAACTTGAATTACAGATTTTTAGATCTATTTAAGTACATTACCTCTCTGATCAATGTATCAATTTAATTCTTTGTGCTCCACACTTTCTTCTTTGTGATGTTGTGCTTCACTGTTCATCAGTGTCTGCATAATTCTTTAGCTATCCTTCAGCTTGATTGATCAAGATTGTATGAAGTTATCCTTCATTAGTTTCTCTTCAACATCCTCTTTCTATTCACTCCCCCTCTTCGTGATTCAAAAATGAATTAAGCTTGTCTCTTATATAGACATGATATTCATTGTTTCTTGATTCTTGATTCTTGGCGTGAAAAACAATACAACCAATCTGATTTAAAGCTTAACTCCTAGTTTATCGCATAGTTATCTTCTTGCCAACTGTACAAATGTTCTTTAAATCAATCACTTAAATCTGGTCGAATAAAACAATGAAAACAACCAGTTAAGTCTATCTTTAGCTCTTTCCAGCTAGCTATTTTGTCATTTTCTGAACTCTCTATTCTTTCGGTCAACTCTGTAGTTAGTCATCGGTGACAACTACTAGTTCTGTCGGTGTGACTCCAGTCAGATTTTGGATCTCCATTCATTGGGCATCATTGGATTTTACTTGTTGGGCAACTTTGTTCTCAGCTTGTCAAGCATCCTGTGATTTTTCTTTGTCGGGCAACATTGTCTTCTACTCGTTGGGTATCGCTATGACTTTGGTTCTTTGCCTTTACCGATGGTGTGCACTCCATCAGTGTTATCAGTCACTTAGTGAATACTTGAATTTTATGCATTACTAAAGGCATAATCTTTGTTCCATTGATTCTCTGAATTCTTTGACATTAATTACATGACCATACAGATGATATCAAGTTGACATCAATGAAAATACAAACCATTAACTGATTTAATGTCTTGCATTATCTTCGACTTAACATTATCAAACATTTAATCTGTTACATGTCATCAATCTCTCCCTTTGGCATTGATGGCAACATACAATATTATCACACTATACTATTTCTAATACAATATGAAATACAATTGTTGAGATTCATCAAACTACCAAACAATTTGTTTTGATAACCGATAAAAATGTCTAACCGCTAGTAAGCTCTGTGTTAGCTTAGATTTGATTCTTGTGATTCTCTGTGTTTCTTGTTCTGATGTGTTGCATCCTTTCCTTGTTTCAATATCTCTCTTTTGACTGTTCTTCTTCTTTGATGTCTCTGTCTCTTGTCAGCAACTCCCCCTTTGGATATAATCTCTCCATGTTGGAGTAATCTGATAATGGATAATCTTTCTTCTTTTTTTTAAGACTGTGATAATATGGAGACTTTATCTCCCTTTGACAACAATGCCAAAAAAAATATCTCATAGATATCTGACATTAACGTCAAGTGGTCTTTTCTCTCCATCCATAGTATATTCCTTGAATTTCCCTTATCCATCAGCAATACAACAATATGCTTTGGTGCTCAGTTCTGATATATACCTTTTTGTATATAGATGTAGCTTTGAAGTTCATCTTTTGCTCGCATCAACATGAATGATATGTTGATAATATATAGGCTAATGCAGCCTTCAGACTCTTACTGACTGGTAGACAAGGGTTTGAACCCTAGTCTCTTTCTTAGGTACTCAAATGTATCCTTGGGCAGTCGCTTGGTGAAGATATCAGCTAATTATTCTTTTGATTGCACATACTCAAGTATCATCTCTTTTTCTTGAACTTGTTCTCTTAAATAATGATACTTGATTGCAATGTGTTTAGTCTTGGAATGCATGATTGGATTCTTGGAAATGTTTATTGCACTGGTGTTATCACAATAGATAGTCACTGGTTCTAAGATCTTCATATGCATACCTTCTAGCAACTGTTTGATCCATGCAATATTTGAGAAATTAGCAGTAGCAGCAATATATTCTTCTTCTACAAGAGACTGAGAGATGCATCCTTGCTTTTTTCTAATCCATGTGACAAAGTCTGTCACCCATAAAGAATGCTCCTCCAGTTGTGCTCTTTCAATCATCAAGATTTCCAGCCCAATCAGCGTCGGTAAACACTTTTAGTTCAAATTTTCCTTCTCTTTTATACCATAAGCCAAATTCCATAGTATTCTTTAGATATCTTAGGATTCTTTTCACAGTATTCATATGTGATTCCCTGGGGTTAGTAGAAAATATAGCAACAATTCCTACTGAAAGTGCAATATCTGGTCTAGTGTGTAAAACATACATGAGTTTCCCAATCATTGATCTATACAAAGTCTGATTTACCTCTGTTGTCTTGTCTTCCTTTGTTAACTTACATCCAGTAGCCATCGGTGTTCCAACTTGTTTGGAATCTTCCATCTTGAATATTTTCAGGACCTCTTTGATGTATTTGGACTGTATAATGAAAATACCTACACTTTGTTGAATGATCTGTAGACCAAGAAATAACTTGATCTCTCCAAACATAGACATCTCAAATTCTTTTCTCATCTCATCAGCAAATGATTTGCATAGCATATCATTGCCTCCAAATATGATGTCATCAACAAATATTTCAGCA
>MU223704.1:132475-153220 GCA_018584345.1 Thuja plicata | reverse complement strand
CACTCCTTGGGATGTACCTCAATATATAGAAGACTATTAAGTCCTTCTCTATTAAGAGACTTGATGCTTCAATGGTTAAACTGAAACACAATGACCTATTTCTAATGCAACTTGAATTGCAGATTTTTAGATCTATTTAAGTACATTACCTCTCTGATCAATGTATCAATTTAATTATTTGTGCTCCACACTTTCTTCTTTGTGATGTTGTGCTTCACTGTTCGTCGGTATCTGTAGAATTCTTTAGCTCTGTTCAGCTTGATTGATCAGGACTGTATGAAGTTATCCTTCATCAGTTTCTCTTCAACATCCTCTTTCTATTCACTCCCCCTCTTCGTGATCTGGAAATGAATTAAGCGTGTCTCTTATATAGACATGATATTCACCGTTTCTTGATTCTTGATTCTTGGTGTTAAAAACAATTCAGCCAATCTGATTTAAAGCTTAACTCCTGATTTATCTCATAGTTATCTTCTTGCCAACTGTACAAATATTATTTAAATCAATCACTTAACTCTAGTCAAATAAAACAATAAAAACAACTAGTTAAGTCTATCTTTAGCTCTTGCCAACTAGATATTTTGTCATTTTATGAACTCTCTATTTTGTCGGTCAACTCTACAGTTAGTCATCGGTGACAACTGCTAGTTCTGTCGGTATGACTTCAGTCAGCTTTCGGATCTCCATCTGTCGGGCATCATTGGATTTTACTCGTCAGGAAACTCTATTCTCAGCTCATTGGGCATCCTACAATTTTTCTTCATCGGGAAACACTGTCTTCTACTCATCAAGTATCACTATGACTTTGGTTCTTTGCCTTTACCGATGGTGTGCACTCCGTCGGTGTTATCAGTCACTTAGTGAATACTTAACTTTTATGCATTTTTGAAGGCATAATCTTTGTTCCATTGATTCTCTAAAGTCTTTGGCATTATATACATGACCGTACAAATGATATCAAGTTGACATCAATGACAATACAAACCATTAACTGATTTAATGTATTGCATTATCTTCAACTTAACATTATCAAACATTTAATCAGTTACATATCATCACTCTTGTCTTTTAACTTTGTAAGGCTGGAAGGCATGAAATGCAATATTTAAAGCTCGCCTTCAAGTTAGATATCTCCTTGTCCCATGTATTCTTCACTGAATCTGCCATGGTGAGTAGTGCACATAGGCCATAAGATGCAATCTCTACTGCACTTAAGTTAGGATAGGAAAATTTTGCATATGATATCTTCGAAGTAAGACATTCATCCAACTAGGTCTGCACAATACTGATCTTTAGTACCAAATGCTCTACCATAAGAGAAAATCTCTTCAAATATCTTTCCTTTTCATTTTCTAGCAATCCTATGTCATCATGAATTGCATTGATCTTTTGTTCAATGTTTGTTATCTTCATGTTGGGATTCTGCAACTCATTCAAAGTAGTTTGTAATTTTGTTTATTTGTTCCTCAATTTCTCTGCTATGTCTAAAATGTGATTGTGTGAAAGGGAACACTAACTGTATAGTATTCTTCGTTTCTCCAGAGATTTCCTCAACTCCTTAATACAAACATCAAGATTCTCCAAGTCATTCTTAATATTTTAACAAATTATTTAAAATATATGTACATCATGTGCTGACTGTGCCTTAACTATTGCAATATTTGTTAATGTGGTGAATTCGTTGTCAAATGCCTTCATGAATTCCTTTTCTCTAGCTTGTGGACCAACTTCACTAACTTGGCTAGATATAACATGTTGTAATTTGTATGTTACCTCAAGTAGTAATCCCTCCAAACTTATCACCTTGTTTTTATTTCCAATGATCTTATTCAAGGATGATATCCACTCTATTTGATCATCATCATCAACTTCTGTTCCTAAAAACTGATTCAATAGGTGATTTGGATGAACTTGTTGTTGTGTCCTTCTGTGGTGTGTCCAACTGCATATTATGGTGTATTGTCACTTTCGTTTCTTTTCTTTATACTTCTTCTTCTCCTTTATCAATAGATTCTTTTAATGGTGTTTCTTGTTCAGTCTCAACATGCTTCAACCTAGGCAAGGTTAAAGTGATCTCTTGTTCAATTTTCTTCCACTTTTTTTTTAA
This sequence comes from Thuja plicata, assembly GCA_018584345.1. Taxonomy (NCBI): domain Eukaryota; kingdom Viridiplantae; phylum Streptophyta; class Pinopsida; order Cupressales; family Cupressaceae; genus Thuja; species Thuja plicata. The sequence goes on along the minus strand of MU223704.1, from coordinate 151,113 downwards.
CTCAACATAAATACTTCCAACTTTCTTTTCTTTTGATTTTGATCGTTCTTCCTTTTCTTCTTCCTCATTATATGAACTAGAATAATTATCCATTCCTTCCAAATTGCCAACTTCTCCTCCAATATATTTTCCCTCATTATTCTTAAGTGGGTCTTCTTCTTTATCAACTGTGATTCCTGTGCCTTCTACTTCCATAGTTTCATCATTTACTGATATTGATGGTGGTGTAATTGTTGTCTACAATGTTTCCTTTTTAGGTAATGGTTCCTCTGTCTACGTAGTTTTTACTATGACTGGGGTATCCCGTTCTGACTCACTCTATGTTTCTACTGGTATAGATGTCATAAATTTCACAACTGCTTCCTTTGTTTCTCTATTTACTTCTTCATAGTTTCCTCCCATAATCAAGATAGTTCTCCTCTTCGTTCTCAAGTGTATACTAAGACTTCATTATTTTCTTAAAGTGTTCCTCATTCTTAATTTCACATAATTTTCTCACAAATATTTCTCTTATGTTCTTATCTTCTTCAATTTGTCTCTTGTTCCTGTTAATTAGTCTATCATACAACTCATTAGGTATCTTATCTTTTATTCTCTCAAACTTCTTGTCTGCAAGTATCATGTGTCCAACAAATTCATTTTCAAGATTCAACTTCTCAAAGTTTTTATACAACCTGTAGTACTTATTCAACTTGGTAAAGTCTCCATCATTAATGATTAAAGGGTTAAATTTTTCAATCTTAGGCTTCCATTGTTACTTCTTGTTGCTTCCTGCCTCTTCTTTTGTTTGAGTTCCAATCTGACTTTGCACTTGTCCTCTCATTCTTTTTACAGGTGAAGTTTCTTCCTTTTGTGTTCTCTTTCTTTCCACAGGTGTGAAAATAGTTTTCTTCCTCTTTCCTGGTCCACTTGCCATTTCTTTTACCCTCTTAGCTTTCTGTGGTGATGCAGGTGTTGTGGTGAATCTATTTGATTTCCTTGTAGTTGTCTCTGTTGGCTTTGCAATTGATAAACTCAACTTACTTTCCTCTTCAATGTCCTCATCAATATTTTGTACAACTGGTGCAGATGATGCCTTTGCTACTAAAGGTGGTACTTCTAATATTGCTTTCTATCCAATGTTCCTCATTGCTGATGATGTCTGCTTTGCTAGATTATACTCATCTTTTGCCATCCTTTTTTCCTTATAAATTTATTTATGATTGTATCTACTCTCTTCTTTGTAATTCTCTATGACTGAGTTTGGTGTGAACTACTTGCAATCTCTTTAGATGTTCCATATCTAGGGCTTTTTATATCCAATCTTTCTTTTAGTAATCTTCTTGCATATCCTTCTATAGCTTCTTCAGTTATCTCATAATAAAGTGGGTCTATGAATTCAAATCTGGGTTCTACTACTTCAATATAGGTAAAGTTTGTATCAACCAAGAAACATAAATCATCCTTATATTTCTCTATCATAGATGGTGAAATTCTTGATCTCTTTCTCATCTCATTCTAAAATGTCTTGATAACAAGTGTTGCGCTCTCATTCACTTTGTCAATAGGATGTCTCTGATATACCTTATTTATCCTTTCCATTGTGCATCTCTCATCATTCCAATCAGCTCCAATAGTTTAGGGAAATCTCCTCAAAAGGTGGAAAAACATGTAAGTTATCAATGATGAAAATATGAATTGGGAATTCTTTGTCTTTTTCATCTTTTCAAAATTTTCTATAAGTTGTATCCTTAAAATCTCACACATATCTACTTCATCTTTCTCAATACACATCAAATAAGTTGCATGTACCATGTCTGCTGCCATATCATCCTCTCTAGAACTAGCACATAACTTAGTGGCTATTATTTTGCAAACATATCTCACATCATCATGTTCTATCTTACTTATCACAATCCCTCTACCATTGTATGTATATTTAGTGTTCTTAATGACTATTTTCTTTACATTCTTCTCATTTAGTGGTAATGCTCCTTTGTTTAAAAATCTGGTCACATCATGTATAAGGTTTGTTGTAATCTCAATTACATTGTCATCTAGGTAAAACTTTCCATCATGTACTCGGCTTAATATAATCTTAGTCCATTAGTCATCATCAAATTTATAATGAAACATATACCTTACTATATCCATTTGACCTAAATGGGTATAACCTTCCTTATAAGACATGTCCTAATTCAGAATTTTGTCATACTCTATTGTTATACTGTTATCTCCTAAGGTCTCAAACTTGCATTTCAAATAACTCTTAATATATTCTAAATGCAAAACTTCATCTGGTGTAAATGATAATGCCAAACTAGGGTCATCTTCAGTAGTCTTTATTGGCTCCCTCCTAATATTAGGTCTAGTTGTATTTTTAACATTGTGAACAAGGGTTGCATCCATATTATCACTTAAGATGATAGCTTCAAAGATAAATTTCAACAAAAATACCTCAATATCATGATTTAGGGCTTTGTGCATAGATATGATGAAATCTACCTTCAAATTCTTCAAAACACTTCCGATCTCCTTTAATTCTCTCTCAAGATCTCCTTCAAGCTTAGAAATGATCAAATGGTGTCCATCAATTCACTTTTACTCATTAAATCCTTCAAAATTCTTCGTCGCATTAATTGCAAAAGTGTGTTCATGTCAAAAGTTGTTCATGTCTATCAGTGATCTTCTTTCACTTTGATATCTCACATAGATGCACAAAAATGTGTGCAATCTTAACCATCATTTCTTTACATCATGTAGTAACAGATATTAACTCCGCAAATATTAATTCTAATTCTGCAAAATCCTATGCTATTCTAATGCTCATTTTTTCCTTTAATATAATGCTTAATCTGATTGAGATAGGTCGGCAACAATAATTGACTTCAATTTGTTCTCAGATGCTTCACTTTTCTGACTTTCCAAACTAATGGGTAAACTTGTTGGGTCTTTAGGTTTGAGAAATACAACTTCTTTTATGTTACTTCTATTTCCTTTATGACTGTTGTTGTTATCCACATTCCTTTTGGTGTAATTCATATTTCTTCTAGGGTTAGGATTCCTCATCTTATTCATTCTGCAATATCTTGTTGTATATCCCATGTTGTTACAAATTTGACAAACCATAACATTGTTTCCATATCTCGGTCCTGATAGATTAAATGTTGATCTCTAATCTCTAGCGATATGTCCAAAGTTGTTGCACTTGAAGCATACAACTCCATTCCTTATATTATTTTTTCCTCCAATAGGTCTCTTATCTGTAGGGTTAGTACCTCTAAACATTCTACTATTTTCATTACTATTATTATATTTAGGTTTCTTACAATCAATAGCTCTATGACCAAAACCATGACAATTATAACAATAACCGGTAATAGATTTGAATTTCTTACATGTACAACCTCTTTTCATATGTCCAAATGTATTGCATGCATAACATCTACCTTTGAATTCAATTTGCACTTATTTAGGTGATTTAGTTTTCTTAGGTACATCTTTAGATTGGTTAGACTCAACTTTGTTCGTTTCTTCTTTTTCTTCTTTTTCTTTGTTCTTAGGTTGTTGAATTGTAGACTCTGGTTCTTTGCATTCTTCAACTTTCTTTGAAAACTTTTCTTCAAGATATCCAAGTCCAGTTTTATCATAAGTAGGTTTCTGAATAGAAATCTATTCATCAATCAATTCACTGTTGGAATACAATTTCTCAAGATGTAGTTTAGACTAGGTTAGTTCTCCTTTTGCAATAGCATTATATTTCTCAAGTTCAGCATACTGCAACTTTGTAGATTCAAGCTCGGATGTCACTTTAGTAATGTTAGATCTCAAATCTACATTTTCTATTTTGAAATCTAATTCAATTCTGTTGTAGTAATCTTTCAAACTTATCTTTAGTTCCACAATCTTTAGTTCATGTTTCAAAATTTCATTTTCTTTCTTTAATCTAGACACTTCATCACTTTCTTCAGGTTATTTCTTTGATTTAAGGTCTTATATTCTATCTTTCAGTTTCTCAATGTAGTTCTTTGCACTTTCATACTTATTCTTCAAAGCATCTCTTTCTTCAGTAATAATGTCAATCTGCTCAAGATCTTCTTCTAGGTTTTTCTACAATTGATCCATATCCATAGAAATCTTACTCAAGTTGTTAAACCTTCTCTGAATAACTGTGCTCTGATACCAATTGTTAGAAATAGGAAATACTAGAGGGGGGCGAATCAGTATTTCACAAAAAATTTCCCAAATATGGATATAATTAATTAACTTCAAACTTGCATATAAAACTAAACTGAATATACTGAAAAGTAAGAAAATCCATAACACAAATGAACTCATAACACCATAACTGTTATCGAGGAAACCCTGGCCAAGGGAAAACCTCAATGGGGATGGTACCCACAAGATGATCCACTAATAAAGTATCTCGCAAAAGATATTGGCCTTCTTAGGAGTCTATTACAATTGTAGTAATCACTATCCTTGTTAGAGGACTAGGCCTTGTTAGAAGCCTCAACTCTGTTAGGAGCTGGTATTACAAAATAAGATTGTATGCAAGGTGAACCCACTGCCCAAATATGCAATATACAATGATAGTCCTTAATACAAAAGATGACTTAGAAAAATTTTGCTACTTGCTGAATATCTTCAATATTTTGATCTATTTGTTAAGCTCTTCATAAAACTTGCACTACTCTGATCTGACATCAGACTTCGCATATCACATCAATAATTCTCTTAGTATCATCAATTATCATTGAAGTCTTGTTACAAAAATGAACTTCACATTTACTTTCCTTTATACAAAATACAATACTTAAGTCGGCTTACATAATATCATTCTTTGCTGACTGAGGGTTAACATCTAGGATGTCATCCCTAACTAGTTAAGTCATTATTTTGAAAACAAAATAATCCCTTAACCCAAATTTACCAAATACTTGTCGCTGTTCTATTTTGTCGACTAGCACTGTCTCTAGTAAATCAATCATAACTTTGTCTATACTATCCGTACAATCAAGCGCTCTTAGTTGTAGCTTCAATATACTTCATATATGTTTTACTAAAGATCGTATGCTCTGGAATTACTTATGTGAACCTCTCTGACAAAAATAGTCTCTATTCAGACTTTTATACTTAGATAATTTTACAAAACTAACATATAAAATTGTATCTCCAAGTAATGTTGTATCCATACTGAGTATATGTTTCCATAATGACAACATCATGATATCCTAGAGCGTCTCACTAAATGAATGCAATTGCCTCACTGACTTTTCAACATTGATACAATCAATTCATTTTCTCAAAGACAAATTTTAATTGTCATTTCATTCACAAACATATTATATTCTCACATTATCTGAGACTTCGAATCATATGTACAACATAGATCTAAGAATCCTTACAATACACCATTGTATATAACTAAGTTTTACATACATTGTTATATCATATTGACTCTACAAATCATTCCTCTATATCATGTTCAATATGCATCAAGCTATATATCTCTGACAATAAAAGATGTTTTTCTGTAGGTACACAATATTCTCTCTATTTCTATTCTCTCAGTAAATTCTTTTAATATTACACAATATTATGTTTTCTATTCTGAAAAACTGTCATAGTAATCGAATAGTAAAACTAAAATTGGTATATCATTTCAAACATAATACTAATCCTTTTTTAAACTTCTCTTCATAAAAATTAAAATTGTGTCTCTTAACACAAGCAACTCATATCAAAAAATGAGTAAGGAAACCAAGCATGACCAACCTGAACTAGGGTTTTAAAAACCAAACCATTACTTGAAGAAAACTTTAACCAAAATGATTAACACTTAAAAGGAAATAAAGACCAAAAGAAACATAGACTTAGGAAAGAAACCACCTAGTGATAAATCAATTAGAAAATCTGCTACCAATATCGACCAATCTGTAGAACTTGTCATGCTAAAACTTCCTAGTTCACAAAATCAAATAATATTTCCAACTACTTTCAAACAAACCCAAGTGAACCAAGACACCATGAGCCAAATTGTGTGCTAGGTATTTCGGGTTGTGCCCTAGCTTGAAGTTTCAAGCTTAGGATTTTTTGCAACAAAAATAAAAACTTTGCAATGTATTTTTTGCAAATGTTAAACCAAAAGTATTTTCATCTTATTTTCACCTTTATCAATGATGCAAGGAGGGATGGATAACCAGGGCCAAAGGTACTCCTAGCTACCAAACTAACTTGCAGACATAACTCAGAAGAAACATACATAGAATGGGAGAGAAAGAAAAAAGAACTTTATATTAGTTTATCAAACATCATACATGTTGGGTTGTAAGGCCTTCCTGGTTATGGTCATATACATTCAGATCTTTACAGAATAATCTTCATACATACGAGTTCATAGGCCTATGATCCAAATATCCTAACTCCTTTGCTACCTAGAACTCCCACTCTAAATCTAAGAACATAAACTAAATATATACAAGATTCCACCAAAGATCTTAAAGATCTAACATAAAAAAACCAACTTGGTGAGAAAGACTGTTGAGCACAGAGACCAGTCGGTGAAACCACTGAGCAGTCAAGAACAACCACCGAGACCCCATCAGTGAAGCCAACAAGATAAGTAACCAAGCCCGAGTGGAAAACCAACAAACCTTCAATTGACCAAACAAGAGAGGTTACCAAGCACTTCACCAAGCAGTCTCCAACAAGCTACTGAACCAAAACAAACATATTTTTGGTTGATACAGGATTGCCAAAAAACCAAGATGCTCCTGCATCAATCAACATGCTCAATGTTGATAGGATTTTGATCCCACTTTTTACTTTAAGATCAATATACCACTATCAAATGCCTAGTACAAGAGCATTATAATAAATTTGAAAGTACAATCAAAATATTCTAATCACTTTAAAGCAACAAACCTTGAGAGAGATATACTTGAAAAATCCTTGCATGTAATGAATTAAGTTATTGAATTGTAAACTATATAACATCACCAAATTTGGCACATGATCCCTTTTATTTCTTCCCATACACTACTTGCCTTATCAAGATCAATCATACAACATATTCAATTCAATTGTAAATCAATAATATATATATGAAATGCTCATGACCTGAATATCAAATCATCACTTGAAGTAACCTGAATTTATCAAGTTTTCATATCCGGAATGCAATATGCATGCTCATAACCTTAATGTAATATGAATATCATCAAATGCTCATGCTTATGCTATCATTATGTGGGATATCAAATGCTTATGCTATCAAGGAAGTACACCATATTGGCATGTGGGTTAACCATTAGAGAGTTAATGTTGTGTCATCAAGGACAAAAAACTAGAGGCAATAAAAGGAATATTATATGGGTGATCCCACAATAGTGTGTTACACTTTTTTGGAGGAAGAAATTCCTCACAAATCTGCGAGGTGGGAGGATTTAGTCGGGTACTTTCGATAGAAAGTACCTGATTGTTTTGATCGGAACATTAATAGTTTCGATCGAAACTACCTTTTTTGCTTAGTTTCTATCGAAACTAACCTAGTTTCGATCGAAACTAACCTAGTTTCGATCGAAACTAAGTTAGTTTCGATCGAAACTAAGCTAGTAAAGATTTTAGTGGGATTTTGACCCATACGCATGTTAAACTAAGAAAGTACTTTCGATCGAAACTAATCAGTTTTGATCGAAAGTACTTTCTATCGAAACCCCCAAAATTGAGGCTATCTGCAAAGGCTAGCAGAAATCTATAGTTTTCATGGCTTCGGGGCTCAAGCGCGGTGCTCAAATGGAAGAATAGGGACACCTCATTTTGCATCGCACAAGTACTCTGAACGAGCTTTCTAACGAATATAGATTTGACAAATTTTGAATTAATTAGGTCTATGTATTTTGACGTGCAATGAAAAATAGTAGAAAAGAGAAAAAAAAATTTGAAAAATAACAGTGCCCTCCAGCTTTGAGTCTTCTTTCTATCAAAAAAAAAAATTGAATTTTGATAAATACACAACAAGTTATCAGGTACGCAATCAATGTATGTCACAATTACGGTTTACTCTACTTCAAACATTCATAAAATATGCAATAATCATGATAATGTCATCAAACCAATTGCATGCCCTTTGTATGGATGTTACAAAACCCAATTTGAAAGAAGCGCATTGATATCTATTTTAGAAAAAAAGTTATGTTGTACGAAGTCATTGTACCTTTTTGAAAATGACGTTTTCAGCAACATAGCAGTTTTAGTGGGAGAAAAAAAAAAACCATTAAAATAAAATAAAAATATATATTTAGAATCTAGACAGAAAATCCTAAAAGACTCTAGTTTACTTCATCTTTCAATTTCAAACAGTTTAACAATAATATGCATCCGAACGTGAATTTTTTTCTCAAAATGTAGACTTCAATGTCCGTTTAGGCAAAAAAGTGTAACCCACTATTGTGGTATCACCCATATATCAGAGATAGTTGGAAGAAGGTAAAAATAATACAGAAAAATAGAACCAAGCTAATCGAAGGGAGCTGAGAAATAAAGAATCAGAAGTAGAAGAAGAACAAGAAGAATCCAAGAAATCAAAAGTAGAAAAAGAACAAGAAGAATCCAGTTCAGACAAATAATAGAAAAAGAATGATGAATTAGAGACCCCCTTCTATTTCTTCTAGGTACTCTCTCTTTGATGGTATTTGTTTCTATTGTAAAAGTGTAAGACACAAACTAATTGGCTGTAGTAGCTTGAGAAGGAATCTAGTTTTCAATGGAAGATGATATCATTGTAATAAGTTAGGACATAAGACAATTCAATCTAGAGGCAAAATGAGTTGCAGTAGAATAAATGAGAATCAAAATGTTAAGAGTTTCAATGGATACTACTATGGTTGTAATGGATATGGACACAAAAAATGGAATGTATTACAAATATCAATGTCTTAATTAATGAAGCAACATAAATGAATGAGGAAGGTTTGATTTTGTATGAATGTAACAAGAAAGGACACATTGCGAGATTCTGCAAAAATGGTCTAATTTTCTATAGATGTAGTAGGACATGACATATTGCTAAATTCTACAATTTTGTAGAAGAAGGTGATTGTTTAACTGTTTCAGAAGACTCTTTTGGTACCTTCAAATTCTGGAGGAATTTGAAGTGACCATATAAAAAATTTGGCTAAGACATGAAGAGTGCACCCCTGAAAACTTGATTTGAAGGGCCTACTTTGAGAGATGATAGCTTGATACCTGATTCATGTTATGAGAAATGCACTTAGGAATATTCTCTACTCCTATCATTAAGCCTAAGTTTCATTTTTCAGCCTCCCATGATCAATTTTGACCTATTTTTTATGTACTTATTCCTCTATAAGTCTATAAACATGAGAGAGAACTCCCATTTCTATTTTGAGGCCCCAATGAATCCATTTGAAATGTTTTCCAAGCTAAATACATTCATAGTTTATTCAGTTTTACTGGGTCTACAGTGTCAAAGATATCAGATGACCTACTTTGAGGGTAAATAACAGTTGATCAGTCAGACATCAAGACATCCAATTGATGCCTTGTATTTCCCATATGTAAGTGAACTTGTATGCACATTTCCATATTCTTAGAAGCTCATTTGCTTAGCTTTCTAGGCCAAATCCAAACCCGATTTATTTAGTTTTCTGCATGTTCAGTGTTACATATGCAAGTAACTATTTTCAGAGAGTTGTATTTCCATATCAAATGATTGTGAAGAGGTTCCAATTATTTCTCCATATTGTTGGTATCTCAAGGTATCTTTCTGCAAGGTTTTAGGCTCCTGGTACTTTATCTAATATGTTTTCCAAATCCATATGAAATACAATTTATTGTTTCCTAACATGTATAGTTGTGGATAAAACGGAGTGGGTGACTTTGGTAATTAATATTTTTCACCTCAGGTAGTGCTATGAAAATTCATTTTACAAGGTGATTCTCAGTATACCAATCTACAAATTTGTTCAATACCAAGGTCCTCTGACAGTTCTGATCAATTCAATTTTTAAGGGGGGCTATGAAGGTTACTTTCTCATTTCGAACACTTAGCAAGGAAGGTTGAAAATCTGGTTTTAGTGACCTGATATTCCATGACTTTGGGTTCTCGTGCATATGGAAGATATTCAGTTGATTTTCGAGGCTCAATTGCACAAAACATTTTTTTTATAATCAGGCCCACCTTAGGACCACACTTAGTTCATGGCATTGCAATACCATTTTAAAGTTTCTCTAAGCATAAAATGGTTTAATTATTTTTGTTTAAATCATTAGTTAATAATGTTTTATGACATTATTAAATATTCTAGAGACAATTCCAAGATATCATATCAAGTAACCAAGTGGGTCCCCTAAGCTTATGCGAGGATAGGTTTCGAAGTTAAAAAATTTCCTAAAGTTTTGTAAATGCCCCACTTGGAGAAGGAAGCAAAGATTGGGATTATATCACTTGGAATAGCGGAAGTTTGAGAGAAGAAGAATGAAAGGGGGAAAACTTTAGGGTTTTGTGTACCGTCCAGGAGCTTTGAATCAGATCTGATATGCGAGTATGAGCCAGATTCAACAACCTATGTCACATTCTCATTGCCTGTGCATAACTAGGAGCGACGATGGGCTAGCCAGCCCAATATCTACAACCGTTTCCTACATCCTCTATGCCTCTGTATTGTCAGTGAGCTGCAGATCAAAGCTACGCACAGGGTAAATTAGGGTAAGAAATCTTTAGAAACTTTCAAGCAAATGTAATCGACAGTTAATATGTCATTTCCACAAATTGTGTAGGCTTGAACTCCTGCCCGTGTCTGAGTCAGAGAATGAATACAAACCATGGGTGCATGGATTGGGCACGACAATTGCAGAATACCCCAATTAAATGAGGTCTCATGGGATTATCGTGACTAGGGTTTCACTAAATAGATTTGTTAAAAGGCTTTAGAAACTTTGATTTTGATGCACTTTGCAGATGTAAAACTTCATCCCACAACCTTTTCTAGCATTAAACCCATGTGTCAGAATTGGAGCAAGGTATCAGCGCACGGTGAGAGGTTTTGTAAAATCCCTCAGAGAAATATGATTCCAAATAGCACTCCAGATAAAATGGAATGCTCTGGTAGATATTTTTGCAATTTGTGTAAGCATATACTAGGTGTGATAGTATTTGAGAGATCCCCATAAGAGATTTCGTCTCATGGTTGTCTTAATTTCCAATATGCTTAGTATGAATTTGTTTAATGTGTAGTCCCCTATCAAATTATGGTCAAAGGTTACAGTTGTAAATGTCCTGCAGAAGTGATTGCAAAATTAAAAAAGTATGGGAGCACTAAAAGGGCACCTGAACAAATTGATTGAATGCCCTTTCAAAATGTGGAATCATGGAATGCATGAAATGAAGAATAATGGCAAAATCAGATTTACTCTCAGAACAAGTTAGTGCAGATATTTTTCAACTAAAAAGGGATAAAGTGCAGATATTTTTAGTTTCCAGAAAGATGAAAGATAGTAGGCTCAAAAGGAAGATCAAATTTGGAGAAAGGACAAGTGGCAGCTACATAATGAATGTGGATTTTCCTCTTTTCTATTTATTCTTTCTTTCTCATTATAGTAGGGGTTCTCAAATAATCTCAAAAAGTTTGAAATCTTCTCAAAAAGTTTGTAAATAGGGTTCTTGGGTGAAGGAGCACCCCTCCACAATGAAGGAGACTAAAGTTTGATAAGTGTTAAGGAGTCCTAAGGACCAAGTGATCCATCTATGTAATAAGTTGCATTTGTAAGATCATTTGATAAGTAGGCAATTCTTATAAGCCTCTTGGTCAACTTTGGTCAAGGGATCAAAATTTAATCTAGGACATGTTTGTGTTTAGTATTTTGTCATTTGGATCCATTTGGGGTCTATAGGTGGTCTTAGAATGCATAAAATGCATTAGGAACAAAAGTTGCTCAAAAGATGTAAAGTTGCAAAATGCAACTTTGCAACAAAAGTTGCAATTTTCAACATTTCGGTTTTTTAACTTCTCCAACGGTCCAAATGTTTAAAAAAACAGTTGGAGACATTGAGTAAAGCCTCCATATACTAGATTGAATCCAATTCAATCGGGGATGATGATATGTACAACTTTTTGGTGTTGATGAAATAAGACGATTCTGTTTTTTTCAGTGTTCATCAAATTCTCATGGTGTTTTGCATTTTGTGTTCCATTGTTTGATTTGGAGATTTATATGATGGAGAAGTCCTCTGTAATACCTTTCCAATTAATCCAATAAGAGGTCCTGAACAATCCATTTAAGGGGTTTTCAAATTGTTTCTCTGACAGGCACCCGTTGTTCATAATAAGGGTTATGTATCAAAATGGTCCTAACCTGAAGTTTTACCAGTGGATTACCATGACCATTTGGAGAACGCAAGTTGGGGCAATGTGTTATAGGATTCCAGAGTTTAGGGGTTGGAGGTCATCGACAACCATTTTCAACACCAAGTCCTAAGCCAAGCATGACCATGTGCTTGGTGGTAGTTTTTGAAGTTTGAGTGTGTAGAGAGACTTTGGGAGTGGATTGATCGAGTCCAGTAGTGGATTGGGGGTATTTGAACCTTCAGAGAAATGTTCCAAGTGGTGCATTAGTCGTGGGTGTTGACTGTTGAAGACTTCGCTTATTAAGGAGGGCTAATCAGGGCTATTAGGTCTTATTGGCCTAATAGGGGTTTGGCACTGAATTAGAAGATATGGATCTATGTCTTGGGGTTTGGAAACATCTTCCTAAAGGGCATCGGGATATACAATTTGTTTGTAGGCTCCTTTGGAAGTTTTAAGTCTTACCCATCAAAAACCCTCTACTTAGGGCTACTAGCTGAGTAGGCCTAAAAGACTTAAAATCAATGTTTGGGACTTAGGGCTCTTTTGAATACTTGGAACCCTATAGTCTGATTAAGAAGCATATTTGGGGGAATTAGGAAACCAAATCCACTCCCTAGCCTTAAGGTTTCCTTTCTAGCACACCTAATTGATCAGTTGAATAAGGAATTGATTTGTCCTTAGTATGGGATTGAACCAGGGGGGTTTTTCAATGACTTTGGTTGTGGATGGATTGAGAGTGGTACTTTGAAGGTGTGGATCCCTAGGGGTTGAGATCATCTTTTTAGAGGGTTGAGGAACCTATTATAAATAGGTTGATACCATACATAGTTTTGGGCTCTACATCAAGTGGTATTAGAGCAAGGGAAAGGAACCCTTGGGAAAAGGAACTTGAAGAAGATATGGCAGAAGGAGAAGCAAAAGAACTACCTCCAAGAATGACAAAAGTGGAGCTTGCAAAGATTGTAAGGGAGCAAATGGCAGAGAATAGGAAGATAAGAGAAGAGATGGAGAAGATGAAGGGCCAAATGAGAGGAAGGGGTGGTGAAGACTCTAGAGATGATGGAGAAGGGGATGATGAGGAGATCCCAAGGCGAGAAGAAGAGGAAGTTCATGTTGACCAGAGACCCCTCCTAAATGCCCTAAAGTCCATGGATAGAAGGACTATGAATGGGAAGTTAGAACTGCTAGTATACAGCGGAAAGATGGAACCAGACTTGGTCATAGATTGGATTGACTCCCTCACAAGTTTCTTTGAATGTGAAGATATTCCTGAGCAACAGAAGGTGAAGATAGCAAAGTCTAAATTGAAAGGGGCTGCTTTGACATGGTGGAATTTTTTCCAAGATGAGAGGGAGAAGGAAGACAAGAATAGAGTGTCTACTTGGAAGAGAATGGTGAGTTTGGTGAAGGAAGCATATGTACTTGAAGACTATGAGGTACAACTACATAAGAGAAGACAAAACCTTAGAAAAAAGGACATGGATGTGAACACATCCACTAAAGAATTCATGAAATTGTGCATGAAGACCAAGACAATGGAGATAGAAGGAGAGAGGTTAGATAGATACCTGAATGGGTTGAAGTTTTTATCCAAGAAGAGTTGAATCTACACACCCCTGGGCAGTACAAAAGTGTTACCAATTGGCATGTAAAGTGGAAGAGAAATTCAGGAGAAGACAAGATCAGAGTGGTAGAGAAAGAGGTAGGCAACAAAGGCGAAGAAGTCCCTTTATGGGAAGAGAGAATGGTTTTGGTTCCCAAGGTGACTCTAATCAATACCATAACAGAAATGAAGGTAACAACAATAGGGGTAACTTCAGGGGCAGAAGGCCAAATTTAATAGGAAGGTCACAAGGGAGAGAACATATCAGATGTTACAACTGCAATCAGGAAGGGCACATGGCTAGTACATGTCCTGAGAAGGCAATCACAAGTTCCATGGGGGAAAGGAGGACAAATCTGGTCCAAGAATCAGACTGCCAAAGCACTACTTCATATCAAAGTGTGAATGCTCCAGATGCATATGGCTACCCTGAAAGAGGAGAAGCCTTAATGATCATAAGGGAACTTACTACCTTGAAGATTCCTAACAAGGAGCCCCCGCAAAGGAAGTCCCTCTTCAAAACAACTTGTAAGTCAGGAGGTAAGATGTGTAAGGTTCTGATTGATTCTGAACTACAGAGAAATTTGTGTCTTTAGAAATGGTAGAGAAACTTAAAATTAGAAGAATGTCTCATCCCTGTCCATACAAAGTTTCATGGCTCGCCCAAGGTCAACAAGTCATTGTAGAGGAGCAGGCTTGGGTGGAGTTCCAAATAGGATCTTACAAGGACATATTGTTGTTTGATGTGGCTGAGATGGATGCTTTCTATCTCCTACTTGGGAGACCATGGCAATATGATCTCAAGGCACACCATGATGGTTTTAGAAACACCTAATCTATCAAAAAATATGGGAGAGTTATAGAATTGTTACCTTTGATGGAGAATGAAGAGGAGCCTAAAGGAAAAGAGGCTAAGGTGTTGGTGATGGAAGGAAAGGAGTTCATGAAGGAAGTTGCTGAAGAAGAATGAACCTGCTATGCATTGATCCATGCTCCAAGAACTGCAGAAGTGGCTAGAGAAGGAGACAACACATCAAAGAAAGAAAGGTTAGTAGATCCCGCAGTTCAACAGTTACTAGACCAATACAAAGAAATCATTTTAGATGGGATACCAAGGTCTCTACCCCCTGTCAAAGACATAAGCCATTGTATAGATTTGATCCCAGGTTTTACTTTACCCAATAAAGAAGCATATAAACACACACCCCAATAAAATGCAAAGATGGCCAGACAGATTGAAGTGATGACATGTAACTGATTGGATGTTTGATAATGTTAAGTTGAAGATAATGCAAGGCATTAAATCAGTTAATGGTTTGTATTGTCATTGATGTCAACTTAATATCATCTGTACGGTCATGTACATAATGCCAAAGAATTCAAAGAATAAATGGAACAAAGGTTATGCTTTCAGCAATGCATAAAATTCAAGTATTCACTTAGTGACAAACAACACCGACAGTCAGAGCAAAGAAGAACAGTCACAGTGATACCCAACGAGCTAAAGTATAGTGTTGCCCAACGAAGAAAAACCACAGGATGCCCGACGAGAAAAGTCAGAAGGTTGCTCGACGAGTAAAATTCCAATGATGCCTGACGGACGGAGATCCCGAAGCTAACTGTAGTCTCACTGATGGAATTGTCAGTTGCCACCTACAACTAACTACAGAGGTGACCAACGAAACAGAGAGTTCAGAAAATGACAAAATATCTAGCTGGCAAGAGCTAAAGATAGACTTAATTGGTTGTTTTCTTTGTTTTATTCGACCAGAGTTAAGTGATTGATTTAAAGATGATTTGTACAGTTGGCAAGAAGATAATTATGAGACAAATCAAGAGTTATACTTTAAACCTAATTGGCTGGATTGTTTTTCACGCCAAGAATCAAGAATCAAGAATCAAGAATTAAGAATTAAGAATCAAGAAACAGTAAATATCATGTCTATATAAGAGACAAGCTTAATTCATTTACAATGGAATTAAGGGGAGTGAATAGAAAGAGGATGCTAAAGAGAAATTGATGAAGAATATCTTCATACAATCCTGATCAATCAAGCTGAAGGAGAGCTAAGGAATTCTGCAGACACCAATGAACAGTGAGCACAACATCACAGAGTAGAAAGTGTGGAGCACAAAGAATTGAATTGATACATTGATCAGAGAGGTAATGTACTTAAATAGATCTGAAAATCTGCAATTCAAAATTGCAATATGAACAGGTCATAGTGTTTCAGTTTAACCATTGAAGCATCAAGTCTCTTAACCAAGTAGGACTTAACAGTCTTCTATATATTGAGGTACATCCCAAGGAGTGCCAAAAAGGTGTTGTAACTATATTGAGATGATGTACTGAGAGGGGAGGGGTGAATCAATAACTCTAAAACTTTTCTTGGTTAGCCCATTAACCCTTAGTCATCAGTTTGTAATTTATCTTATCTAATTGTTCATCTTTCTTTATGCAAATGTAATCATATCATAGATTCTTTTTAGTATGTAACCATAACAGAAACATTCATGAAAATAGATAACACATGACACAAGATATGATATCGTAGAAAAATCCTGTTAAGGAAGTAAAAACTGCGGTGGGGATTGTTACCCACAAAACTTCACTATTTACAAATAAGAAGGGGCTAGTTAAGGCTTACAATTGGTCACTTCTGATGACCTACCCTATTAGGAGCATTACAGTGGAGACCTATTAAGATCTAATTCATTTGAAGCTTTAGCAACATTGTTAAGTGTGCACTTTGTTAAGAGATTTGGAAAGAACGATTAAGTCCACCTTCTACAAAAGGATTTTAGATGTGATGCACTTGTTAGAGTGCAACTACATAAGTCCTTGATCTGATGATATATGCAATCTTCAATTGATGATAACAGATCCTATAAAGCTTCAAACATATTAGTAATCATCCTTCCATGATTGAATAATACCTTTATCTACTCGTCGGTAGCCTATGTGTGTTCTTGATAACTAATGTACTATGTTTCTAACCTTTGCATGAATTCTGCCTTCTGCTCTTTAGATGCTCTTTGTGGCTATCAATAATAAAGAATTCATGTACTCACAATTGATTATGAACATCTATTTATACTAATTTAGATTCAATTCTTGATTCATGCATCGCAAGTTAACTCTAGATCCAAGGTATACAACTTGACCTTGATCTTTAGTTAGATATGCTTTAGATCCGTTAGGATGCTTTAAAGCATTTACATAAAGCTTGCATGACCATCAAATTATGATTTAAAATAAAATAAAACTCTATAAATAGAATTACATTGCTTTTTTCGTCGTGTAAAAATCAGATCCACAATTTGTGGGCTCTTTATCTGTCTGTCGGTTCTGATGGTTGGTTTTCTTGGTCGTTGGTGTTCCTTTCTTGAACTTGTCGTCGGGTATGCCTTTTCTATTCCTGTCGGGTTAGTTCTGAAAAATGTGTTGCCGATAATTCTTGTGGTTGTCGGTGATGCTTGTCACTTTTATACTTAGTATTTTTCTCAAAATCTTTGTTCTATCGGATATACTTGCATTTCACCGGTAGTGCCTGTGGTTCGTCGGTAATGCTTGTTGTCTGTCGGTAATGCTTTGTCAATGTTTTTCACTGAGTATACTAATGGAAAAATAATGTCATCAATCTCCCCCTTTGACATTAGTATCAAAAACATGATATGTGCAACATACTGAGTGTATTAGTATGTACACCTGTGTATACTTCTTCCTTAGTCATTTGAATGACTCCCCCTATGTATATGCTGGTAAGTGTAAGTATATATACATATCCTTTATTTTTCTTTTCCTCTTTTTTATTTGATATATGTATTGTACATAACTATATACATTTCATTTCCTTTCCTCCTTTTTTGATTCTAAAGGCAAAGGTACTTACAAATTTTCAAAAAGGTGGGAATGTGAGGACTTGATTTCCTCCATCTTTTCCCATTTCTCCTTCAACATTTCTAGAGCCATGTGCTCCAGTGAAATCCGTACATGTATGTCATAGATGTTGTCTACTACAAACATCTCCGGGGTTCCTATCAGATTTCTAGCATCAGAAATATGTTGCTGCAGAATGGTAAGATTTGGTAGAATATGTGCCTGAAGTTCTGTGATCTCACCTCTGAATTGTGTTCCAACATCCCATATTTCTTTCCTTAGCCTATTTTCCTCTATGACTATGTCATGATGTGCCTTTATGCTGTCGGCATGAGAGGTTAGGCTTTGTGCACTCTTTGTGACATTTGAGTCAATTTCTACAAGTTTGTCACTATTCTCTTTTGCAAATTTCTCAAGTGTGCACATCTTTTGAACTAAGGTGATTGCTTCAGCAATCATCGGCTCTAATTCATCACTGAGTTCTGAGAGTTTTACCTTGTTCAATGCTACTTCTTGGCTAATTTTATCAATTAGCTTGAATTGATATTTCTTTTTTGCTTGCTCTTCCATTGCTTGACCTGCCTCTATACCTTGCTCTGTTATAGCGTCGGTGAGAACATCAATTTGTTCCTTGATTGAAGCATTTTCTTCAAGTTTCACTTCAGGAACAAGTTGGAGTATTTCTTTGGCTTTGTCAAGCGCCATGTTTTCCCTATGTTCTTGTATCATCTTCTTTTGTATGGCTTTCCTCTAACAGAGCACTCCAAACTCTTGAAGTTTGTCACTGTCCAATGTGGTAATGTCC
>MU223704.1:110309-122724 GCA_018584345.1 Thuja plicata | reverse complement strand
GATGAATAACTTTGATAATAGTGTCTTACCAAACTTAGAGTTTGCATTTAAGTCTTCTATGAGAATAAGCAAATCAAGTCATAGACACACATCTAGAAGAGATAGTGAAAGTGAAAGTGAAGAAGATGATCTAGATGAAATAGAAGCACTTATGGCTAGAAGAATGCAAAGAGGCAAAGGTAAATACAAAGGCAAGTTACCACTTGTATGTTTTAATTGTAAAGAGATTGGACACTTTTCTGCAAGATGTCCTAACAGAAGAAAAGATGACAAAAGTAATGACAGATCTTTTGAGAAGAAATCTGACAGAGGTGATAAAAAGGATTACAGAGGTTACCGAAAATCAGAAAAAAGAGATACCCGAGACTACAAGGACAAAGGAAAGAAAGCCAGCTACCTAGCTTCTTGCAAAGATGAAGATACTAATACCGAACCTGATGAAGACATCGATATGGTATTTGTGGCTGTGAAGGATGATTCAGATAAAGATGAAAGGTATGTAGAAACTACACTCATATCTAAGGTTAGCAAGAATAACATATGGATTATAGATAGTGGCTGCACTCACCACATGACTGGTGACAAAGAAAATTTTAACACTTTTGAGTATTATAATGGTGGTACAGTAAGAATGGGTAATGATACACCTTGTCCAGTTGAAGGTAAAGGAACTATAATGTTGAATAACCTAATTAAATGTGAAAAATTCTTATTGCGTAAAAGGATTGAATTATAATCTATTGAGTGTTTCTCAACAGAATAATTTAGGTCACAGAGTAGCATTTGAGAACAAGAAGGCAAAGATCTTCAATGAATCAGGAAGATTGATTAGTATAGGTGAACAGACAAAAGGTAACTTATTCTATCTGAATGATACTAACACCACTTGCTTAATGACTAGAAACGAAGACATATGATTGTGGCACAAAAGATTGTGTCATGTAAATTTTGACAACATGATGAAAATAAGCAGAAGGATAAATGTAAGAGGCTTACCGACGATGACAAAGCCTGCCAACATCATGTGCAAGAATTGTCAAAAAGGTAAAATGACAAACTCTAGTTTCAAAAGTAAAACCCATACATTTGATGATATTATAGAATTAGTCCACACTGATCTATGTGGACCAGTGAGGACAAAGAGTTATTATGGAGATAGGTATTTTATTCTCTTTGTTGATGATTACTCTAGAATGATGGCAATTATGTTTCTAAAAGATAAACCTGAAGTATTCAATATTTTTAAATGGTATAAGGCTATGGTAGAGAAACAAAGTGGTAAGGATTTGAAATGTTTGAGGTCAGATAGAGGATGAGAATTTATATCAGATGAATTCACTAATTTCTATAATGAGCATGGCATAAAAAGACAGGTTTCTACACCAAGAACACCACAACAAAATGAGATTGTTGAGAGAAGGAATAGATCAATAGTTGATTGTGATAGAACATTGATGATAGAGAAAGGCATCACCCAAATCTTCTGGAGGGAAGCTATCAGTACTGTTGTCTACACACTGAACATAGTACAATTGAAGGACACAAAGAAGACACCTTATGAGCTATGGTATGGTAAAACACCCAATGTAAGTTACTTCAAAATCTTTGGTAGTCAATGTTATATCTTAAAGGATGATAGAAATGGAAAGCTTGATGCCAAAAGTGATGAAGGTATCTTTCTAGGGTATTCCACCAAGAGCAAAGCTTATAAATGTCTTATCAAGGCTTCTAACAAAATTGCTGAAAGTGCAAATGTAAAGATAGATGAATTTATAGAAAAGAATGAGCAGGAAAGCACAAAAGAACCAGAGGACTACAACAAGTTTGTATAATGTGAAGAACTCAACACTCTGTTTGAGCAACAATGCATAATTTCAGAATAACATAATGTTGCAACCGATGGTCAGACTGCAATTACCGATGGTCAGGATGATGATCAAGATAATGTGCAAGGTGATGAAGAATAGAATGAAGATCAAAATGATGATCAAGATGATACACAAAGAGTTGTACCTATACTTGAAAGATATGTAAGAAGGAACCATCCAGAGATCCAGATCATAGGAGATAAGAAAGCTGGTAGAAGAACAACAAGTAAGTTTTTAAGCTGAAATTGTTTAATTTGTGAGTTTGAGCCAAAATCTATCAATGCTGCACTTGATAATGAAGAATGGATAAGTGCTATGAATAAAGAGATTGAGAAGATTGAGAAGAACAAGACATGGTCACTTGTGCCAAGACTAGATGACAAGAATTTCATCGGTACAAAATGGATATTCAGGAATAAGCTGAATGAGAATGGAGAAGTCACAAGAAACAAAGTAAGACTAGTATGCAAGGGGTATGCACAAGAGGAAGGTAGAGACTATGGAGAGACCTTTGCACCCATTGCTAGGCTAGAAGGTGTAAGAATATTACTTGCTTATGCTGCATTCAAAGGATTCAAGGTATACCAGATGGATGTCAAGTTAGCATTCCTAAATGGAATACTTGAAGAAGAGGTATACATTGAGCAACCAGAAGGGTTTGTCGATCTAGACAAGAGAAACATGGTATGTAGACTTCACAAAGCCTTGTATTGATTGAAACAAGCTCCTAGAGCCTGGTATGAATGACTTCCTTCCTATGTTATAAGTATTGGATTTGTAAGGACTAGTGAAAACAATAATCTTTATTTAAAGGAAGATATATTGATGCTAACACTTTGATTGCTGAAATATTTGTTGATGACATCATATTTGGAGCCAACGATATGCTATGTAAATCATTTTCTAATGAGATGAGCAAAGAGTTTGAGATGTCTATGTTTGGAGAGATCAAATTCTTTCTTGGTCTACAGATCATTCAACAAAGTGAAGGTATTTTCATTACACAGTCCAAATACATCAAAGAGGTCCTGAAAATATTCAAGATGGAAGATTTCAAACCAGTTGGAACACTGATGGTTACTAGATGTAAGTTAAAAAAGGAGGACAAGACAATAGAGGTAAATTATACTTTGTATAGATCAATGATTGGAAAACTCATGTATGTTGTACACATTAGACCAGATATTGCACATGCAGTAGGAATTGTTGCTAGATTTTCTACTAACCCCAAAGAATCACATATGACTACTGTGAAAAGAATTCTATGATATCTGAAGAATACCAAGGAGTATGGCTTATGGTATAGAAGAGAAGGAAAATTTGAACTTAAGGTGTTTATCGACGCTGATTGGGATGGAAATCTTGATGACTGGAAGAGAACAACTGAAGGAGCATTCTTTATGGGTGACAGACTTGTCACATGGATTAGAAAGAAGCAAGGATGCATCTCTCAGTCTACTACAGAAGCATAGTATGTTGTTGCTGCTGCAAATTGCTCAAATATTGCATGGATCAAAGAGTTACTAGAAGGTATGTATATGAAGATCTTAGAACCAGTGATCATCTATTGTGATAACACTAGTGCAATAAACATTTCCAAGAATCCAGTCATGCATTCCAAGACTAAACACATTGCCATCAAGTATCATTATTTGAGAAAACAAGTTAAAGCAAAGGAAGTGAAACTTGAGTATATGTGCAATCTAAAGAACAATTAGTTGATATCTTCACCAAGCCACTACCCAAGGATACATTTGAGTACTTGAGAAAGAGACTAGGGGTCAAACCCTTGTCTACCAGTCAGTAAAATGACTGAAGGTTGCATCAGCCTACATATTGTCATAATATCATTAATGTTGATGCAAGCAAAGAGATGAACTTCAAAGCTACATCTATATACAGACAGGTATATATCAAAACTGAGCATGAGAGCATATTGTTGTATTGCTGATGGATAAGGGAAATTCAAGGAATATATTATGGATAGGAGAAAAATGATTGTTTGACATGAATGTCAGATATTTGTAAAATATTTGTTTGACATTGTTGTCAAACATAGAGAAATTATCCATATTATCACATCTTTCTAGAAAGAGAGAAAGATTATCCATTATCACATTACTCCAACAAGGAGAGATTATATCCTTAGGGAGAGAAATTGTATGGAAAGATTATACAAAGGGAGATTTTTTGACAAGAGAAAAAGACATCAAAAGAGATAGAACAGTCAAAGGATAGAAATTGATAAGAGAAGAGGACACAACACATCAGAAGAAAAAGAGTTGCAAGATTCAAATTTAAGCTAAACAAAGCTTACCGAAGGTCAGACATTTATCAGTTGACAAACAAAAATATTGGTAGTTTGATGAATCTCAACTGTTGTATTTCATATTGTATTAGAAATAGTATAGTGTGATAATATAGTATGTTTCCATGAATGCCAAAGGGAGAGATTGATGATATGTAACTGATTAGATGTTTGATAATGTTAATTTGAAGATAATGCAAGGCATTAAATCAGTTAATGGTTTGTATTGTCATTGATGTCAACTTAGTATCATCTGTACGGTCATGTACATAATGCCAAAGACTTCAGAGAATCAATGAAACAAAGGTTATACTTTCAACATTGCATAAAAGTCAAGTATTCACTTAGTGACAAACAACACTGACAGAGTGCACACCGATGGTTACAGCAAAGAAGAACAGTCACAGTAATACTCGACGAGATAAATTATAGTGTTGCTCGACGAAGAAAAACCATAGGATGATCGACGAGCAAAGTTGGAAGGTTGCCCGATGAGTAAAATTCCAATGATGCCCGACAAACATAGATCCCAAAGCTAACTGGAGTCTCACCGATAGAACTGTCAGTTGTCACCGACAACTAACTACAGAGGTGACCGACGGAATAGAGAGTTCACAAAATGGAAAAATATCTAGCTAGCAAGAGCTAAAGATAGACACAAATAAGGAGTTATGCTGTAAATCTAATTGGCTGGATTGTTTTTCACGCCAAGAATCAAGAATCAAGAATCAAGAAATAGTAAATATCATGTCTATATAAGAGACAAGCTTAATTCATTTACAAATGGGATTAAGAGGAGTGAATAGAAAGAGGATACTGAAGAGAAATTGATGAAGAATATCTTCATACATTCCTGATCAATCAAGCTAAAGGAGAGCTAAGGAATTCTATAAACACCGACGAACAGGGAGCACGACATCACAGAACAGAAAGTGTGGAGCACAAAGAATTGAATTGATACATTGATCAGAGAGGTAATGTACTTAAATAGATCTGAAAATCTGCAATTCAAAGTTGCAATATGAACAGGTCATAGTTTTTCAGTTTAACCATTGAAGCATCAAGTCTCTTAATCAAGCAGGGCTTAACAGTCTTCTATATATTGAGGTACATCCCAAGGAGTGCCAAAAAGGTTGATTCATGAAAGTAGCATTAGACTTGCCCGATACCTATTGACAGTCTAAGAAGGAGGCTAATTCAAGGATGGTAGCAATAGATTCCTGATACTAAGTGACAACCTATATGTATAAAATCCTCTAACAAGGTCACACTTAAATAGTGTGTTTGTAACCTTTAACAGGGTTGTCTCCTAATAGGGCTCACTTCAGAAGAGTGAAAATTTGGGGTACCGATCCCAGTGGTTTTCCCCTAACAGGGTTTCCACGTTAAAAATTCATGTGTTATGTGTGTATGATTCATTTCTTTAATGTTTTGTATCTTACATAGTTAACTCTAGATTGATCGGTATACTCTGCTTATTTACTAAGTTTCGGTAAATAGTTATACTGCTTATCGGTAATCAAGAAAGAATAAGGATTGAAAGAGAACACCGACAGACAATTAATCATTATAAGTATTTCAAGCCATGCATCTTGTAGGGACATAATAATCTAAGGTTTATTGATTGGTGGTTAAGTTTGAAGGATAAATTTTTGAGGCCACTGATTCACCCCCCCCTCTCAGTTATTACTAACATGAAGAGCTACTAGAATCAAGACTAATTGGTAAGAGTTTGAGCCCTTGTGTAGTGCATACAGTCTTGACACCCAAAAGGGAAGGCACTTGGAGGCTATGTACAAACTCAAGAGCCATCAAAAAAATCACTATAAGGTATAGATTTCTCATACCTAGGATTGAGGATTTTCTTGATTGTTTGGGGGTTGCTAAATACTTTTCAAAAATTGATCTAAAAAGTGGGTATCACCAAATTAGGATAAGGCTTGGGGATGAATGGAAAACTATTTTTAAAACAAATGATGGGTTGTATGAGTGGAAGGTTATGCCATTTGGCCTATCCAATGCCCCTATTACCTTTATGAGGTTAATGAATGAAGTTTTGAAAGAGTTTATAGGGAAGTTTGTTATTGTATACTTGGATGATATCATAATCTTCAGCAAATCAAAGGAATGGCATCTAAAGTGCCTAGAAATAGTCCTAAGGAGACTACATGAAGAGAAAATAATGATAAATTTTGAGAAATGTGTGTTGATGTAGGAGGTGATCATATACTTGGGATTTGTCATATCCCATGGTGAGTTAAAATGGACCAAGAAAAGGTGAGTGTAATAATTTCTTGGCCTACACCTAAAACAATGAATGATGTAAGGATTTTTCATGGGTTGGCCACTTTTTATAGGAAGTTTATTAAGGGATACAATCATGTTTGTGCTCCTATGCTTGAAACAATAAAGGAGGGTCAAAAAAATAAGTTTGTTTGGACTAGGGAGGTTGATGAATATTTTTGAACACTTAAGAAGAAGGTTGCTTAACAACTTGTACTTTCTTTGCTAGATTTTAACAAAATCTTTCAAGTAGAATGTGATTGAAGCCACATGTCCATTGGTGTAGTGCTCATCCAAGAAGGTAAGCCCATTGCATTTTTCAGTGAGAAATTGAATGACACAAATAGAAGGTATTCTTCCTATGACTTGGAATTGTATGCACTAATTCAATCTCTAAAGAAATGGAGGCATTATTTGTTGCCAAGAGAATTCATTGTTTTTACTAACAATCAGGCCCTTAGTCTCATTAATAGTCAGGAGAAATTGAACCATAGAAACATGAAGTTGGTGGAGACCCTACAAACATTCACTTTCTCTCTCAAACACAAGAAGGGGCGAAGAATAAGGTAGTTGATGCCTTGAGCAGGAGGGTGTTGACCATGAATCAAATTCAATTGGAAAGTGTGGGCATATATTCTTTAAAGAACATGTATGAGTCTGATAAAGACTTTGGGGAGATATATCAAGTATGTGCATCTTTTGGTGAAAAATATCATGTGGAGTTCCCTGAATTGTTGATACAAGATGGATTGATTTTCAAAGGGGCCATTTGTGCATCCCCAAATGCTCCATGAGATTGAATATTATTAGGGATTTTGCATTGTGGAGCCATGGAAGACCACTTTGGTATGGACAAAACACTTGAACTAGTAAAAAGAAACTACTTTTGGCCAAGGATGCAGTAAGGGATCACAAATTTTGTTGAGTCTTATGTAATTTTCCAAAAAGAAAAGGGGAAGTCTACAAATTAAGGTTTGTACCAACTTCTACCCATCCTATCAAGGCCATGGAAAGTGTGAGCATGGACTTTGTATTGGGTTTTCCTAGGAAAAATAAGGGCTATGATAGTGTGTTTGTAGTAGTAGATAGATTCAACAAGATGGCTCATTTCTTGCCATTCAAAACTTCTTGTGATGCTTCTTATATTGCATACCTATTTTTCAAATACATTGTTAGGATACATCGACTTCCTTTGACTATTGTATCAAATAGGGATGTTAAATTCATTGGGCACTTTTGGAGAACCCTGCCGTGGAAGATTGGAACCAATTTGGCCTTTCCATCAACATACCATCCTCACACGGATGGCCAAAATGAGGTGGTAAATAGGTCACTGGGGAAACTAATGAGATGCTTAACTAGACAACATGGTGAGAAATGGGATGTGGTGTTGCCTCAAGTAGAATCCTCCTATAATGACACAGTAAATAGAAGCACCGACATATCACCTTTTCAGATTGTCTATGGTCTACATCCAAGGGGTGTATTTGAGTTAAGGGAGTTGTATAAAGGAGATCATATTAGTGCAAATGGAAAAGCCTTTTCCATGACCATCAAGGAAGTACATGACCAAGTGAGGTCACAACTTCAATAATCTGCAGAGAAGTATAAATAATATGTTGATAGGAAGAAGATATATTTTCAGTTTAATGTTGGGGACTTAGTATGGGTTCATCTCAAGAAAGAGAGACTTCTAAAGGGAAGGTATAAAAAGTTCATGCAAAGGAATATTGGACCTTCTCAGATTCTCAAGAAGTATGGGCCAAATGCATATGAAATCCAACTTCCCCCTAACCTTGGTTTGTCTCCAATTTTCAATGTTTGTGATTTAACCCCATATAAGTGTAATGTGGATGCAGGTGATAGTTTCCAAATACAAGAAGTCATTGCAAATGATGATTTACCAAAACATGATCCACCTACTTTTGATAAGATCTTGGACACTAGGGTAGAAAAAAAAAAAGGAAGAGAGAATACCATGAGTATCTGGTGATATGGAAAGGAAATCCAGATTCTGAGGTTGTTTGGATGACTGAAAATCAGGTCAAGGAACATGGGACAAATCTTCACACTCTCATCTCAAGTGCACTTGAGATTTATTTTCCTAGGGAGTATGGTGTAGGAGAACCCCTCCACAATGAAGGAAACTAAAGTTTGATAAGTGTTAGGAGTCCTAAGGATCAAGTGATCCATCTATGTAATAAGATCCATTTGTAAGACCATTTGACAAGTAGGAAATTCTTATAAGCCATTTGGTCAACCTTGGTCAAGGGATCAAAATTTAATATAGTACATGTTTTTGTTTAGTATTTTTTCATTTGGATCCATTTTGGGTCCATAGGTGGTCTTATAATGCATAAAATGGATTAGGAGAAAAATTTGCTCAAAAGATGTAAAGTTGCAAAAGTTACAAAATGCAACTTTGCAACAAAAATTGCAATTTTCAACATTTTGGCTTTTTAACTTCTCCAATGGTCTAGATGTTTGAAAAAATAGTTGGAGACATTAAGGAAAGCCTCCATATACCAGATTGAATCCAATTCAATCGGGGATGATGATATGTACAACTTTTTGGTGTTGATGAAATAAGACAATTCTATTTTTTTCAGTGTTCATTGAATTCTCATGGTGTTTTGCATTTTGTGTTCCATTGTTTGATTTGAAGATTTATATGGTGGATAATTCCTCTATAATACCTTACAAATTAATCTAGTAAGAGGTCCTGAACAATCCATTTAAGGGGTTTTCAAATTTTTTCTCTGGCAGACAC
Organism: Thuja plicata; assembly: GCA_018584345.1. NCBI lineage: Eukaryota > Viridiplantae > Streptophyta > Pinopsida > Cupressales > Cupressaceae > Thuja > Thuja plicata. Next base: position 113,495 of record MU223704.1, on the reverse strand, counting down.
CCGTTGTTCAGAATAAGGGCTATGTATCAAAATGACCCTAACTTGAAGTTTTACCAGTGGATTACCACGACCACTTGGAGAATGAAAGTTGGGGAAATGTGTTATAGGATTCCATATTTTAGGGGTAGGAGGTCATCAACAACCATTTTATAAACCAAGCCCTAAGCCAAGCATGACTATGTGCTTGGTGGCAGTTTTTGAAGTTTGAGTGTGCAGAGAGACTTTGAGAGTGGATTGATCGAGTCCAGTAGTGGATTGGGGGTATTTGAACCTTTAGAGACATGTTCCAAGTGGTACATTAGTCATGGGTGTTGACTGGTGAAGACTTCTCTTATTAAGGAGGGCTAATCAGGGCTATTAAGTCTTGCTCTGTTAAGAGACTTAATGCTTCAATGATTAAACTAAAACAAAATGACCTGTTTCTAATGCAACTGAATTGCATATTTTCAGATCTATTTACTTACAATATATTTCTGATCAATGTATCAATACAATTCCTTTGTACTTAACTCTTTCTTCTCTGTGATGCTGTGCTTTTCTATTCGTCGGTGTCTGCAGAATTCTTTAGCTCTCCCTCAGCTTGATTGATCAGGACTGCATGAAGTTAATCCTTCATCAGTTTTTCTTCAGCATCTTCTATCAGTTCACTCCCCCATGTATCTAATTTCTTATAGACCACACAAAGAATGAAAATTTGGGGTACCGGTCCCAGTGGTTTTTCCCTTAACAGGGTTTCCACATTAAAATCCTTGTGTTATGTGTGTATGGCTTATTACTTTAGTGTTTTACATTTCACATAAGCATTTATGGATTAACTGGTATACTCTGCATATTTACTGAGTATCGATAAATACATTACTGCTTATCGGTTATCAAGGAGAATAAGGACAGACAAGGTAAACTGACAGACAGTTATTTGTTTCAAGTATTTCAAAGGCATGCATCTTGTTGGGACTTAATAATTTGAGAAGTATTGATTGGTGGATTAAAGCTTAAATTGGATAAATTTCTGAGACCACTGATTCACCCCCCCCTCTCAGTTATTACTAACAATTGGTATCAGAGCAAGAAAGAATGAGAAAGTAAAGAGAAATGAGGAATTAAAACAAAAGGAAGACTCATCTGTTGAAACACCCAAGGAACGTGAGGAGATGTCTTCACCAAACTGGCAGGTGATTACAGAACATGTACAAAAGGATGCCTCATCCTCTAAACACTCACCAACTAAGTCAACCTAGTCTCAAGCCTTACAAATGGTATTACATCAATCTGCCACTGCCAACCAGCCAAAGAAGAAGAAGAAGAAAACAATAAAGAAGGATATATTGGCTGTGACACTTGATGAAGTCATTGAAGTTCCAAACTGGGACATAACCACTTTGGACAGTGAAAAACTTCAAGAGTTTGGAGTGCTCTGTCAGAGGAAAACCATACAGAAGTAGATGATCCAAACACATAGAGAAAACATGGCACTTGACAAGGTTAAAGAGATACTCCACCAATTGGTTCCTGAAGTGAAAATTGATGAAAATACTTCGGTCAAGGAACAAATTGTTGTTCTCACCGATGCTATTACAAAGCAATGGATAGAGGTAGATTAAGCAATGGAAGAGCAAGTAGAAAATAAATATCAATTCAATTTAATTGATAAAATTAGCCAAGAAGTGGCACTGAACAAGGTAAAACTCTCAAAACTCAGTGATGAATTAGAGCCAATGATTGCTGAAGCAATCACCTTAGTTCAGAAAATGTGCACACTAGAGAAATATGGAAAAGAAAACAGTGAAAAACTAGCAGAAATTGATTCAAATGTCACTAAGAGTGCACAAAGCCTTACCTCACATGCCGACAGCATAAAGGCACATCATGACATAGTCATTGAGGCAAATAGGCTAAGGCAGGAAATATGGGATGCTGAGACCCAATTCAGAGGTGAGATCACAAAACTCCAAGCTCATATCTTACCAAATCTCACAATACTTCAACAACATATTTCAGAAGCTAGAAATCTAATAGCAACCCCAGAGATGTCTATATTAGACAACATCTATGATATTCATGTAAGGATTTCACTAGAGCACATGGCTCTAGAAATGTTGAAAGAAAAATGGGAGAAGATGATGGAGGAAGTCAAGTCCTCACATTCCCACCTTTTTGGAAAGTTGTAAGTACCTTTTTCCTTAGAATCAAAAAAGGAGGAAAGGCAATGTATATAGTTATGTACAATACAAGTATCCGAACAATACATATATCAAGTAACAAAAAGAAAAAGAAAAAAAAAATATATATATATATATACACTTACACTTACCGACACATACATATGGGGAGTCATTCAAATGACTAAGGCAGAAGTATACACAGGTGTACATACTAATACCCTCAGTATGTTGCACATATCATATTTTTGATACTAATGTCAAAGGGGGAGATTGATGACATTATTTTTCCATTAGTATAATCAGAGAAAAAAAACAGACAGCAAGCATTACCGGCAGACAACAAGCATCACCGATGAACCACAAGCAATACTGGTAAAATGCAAGCATACCCGACAAAATAAAGATTTTTGAGAAAAATCTAGGTATAAAATTGACAAGCATCACCGGCGAAGACAAGCATCACCAACGACACAGTTTCCAGAACAACCTGATAGGAATAGACAAGCATACCCAACGACATGTTCAAAGAAAGGAACACTGACGACCAAGAACACCGACCGTCAGAACCAACAGTCAGAAAAGATGCAAATTGTGGAACTGATTTATACACGACGGATAAAGAAAAGTTATTCTATTTTGTAGAATTGTTTTTTGTTTTTTATGGTCATGCAAGCTTTATGTAAATGATTTAAAGCATCCTAACAGATCTAAAGCATATCTAACTACAGATCAAGATCAAGCTGTATATCTTGAATCTAGAGTTAACTTGCGAATGCATGAATCAAGAATTGAACCTAAACTAGTATAAATAGATGTTCATACTCAATTGTGAGTACATGAATTCTATATAATTGATAGCCACAAAGAGCATCTAAGGAGCAGAAGGAAGAATTCATACAAAGATCAGAAACAGAATACATCAGTTATCAAGAACACACAGAGGCTACCGACGAGCAGATAAAGGTAATACTCAATCATGGAAGGATGATTAATAGTATTTTTGGAGCTTTAGAGGATTTGTTAT
>MU223704.1:87482-110228 GCA_018584345.1 Thuja plicata | reverse complement strand
ATCAAAAATCCTTTTGTAGAAGGTGGACTTAACCGTCCTTTGTAAATCTCTTAACAGAGTGCACACTTAACAGTGTTGTTGAAAGCTTCAAACGAAGTAGATCTTAACAGGTCTCTACTGTAATACTTCTAACAGGATAGGTCATCAAAAGTGACCAAATTGTAAGCCTTAACCGGCTCTTCTTATCTGTAGATAGTGAAGTTTTGTGGGTAACAATCCCCACTACAGTTTTTACTTCCTAACAGAAGTTTTCTGCGATATCATATCTTGTGTCATGTGTTATCTGATTTTATATGCATAAAGAAAGATGAACAGATAGATAAGTTAAATTACAAACTGATGACTAAGGGTTAATGGGCTAACCAAGAAAAGTTTTAGAGGTACTAATTCACCCCTCCCCTCTCAGTACAAATTATCTCAATATAATTCCAACAATTAGGTCTCATTGACCTAATAGAGTTTTGGCACTAAATTGGAAGATATGGATCTATGTCTTGGATTTTGGAAACATCCTCCTAAAGGGTATCAGGATATACAATTTTTTTTTAGGGTACTTTGGAGGTTTTAAGTCTTACCCATCAAAAACCCTCTACTTAGAGCTACTAGCTAAGCAGGCCTAAAAGGCTTAAAATCACTATTTGGGACTTAAGGGTCTTTTGAATACTTGGAACCCTATAGTCGGATTATGAAGGATATTTTGGGGAATTAGGAAACCAGATCCAATCCCTAGCCTTAAGGTTTCCTTTCTAACACACCTAATTGATCAGTTGAATAAGAAAAATATTTTTCCTTAGTATGGGATTGAACCAGGGGGATTTTTTAATGAATTTGGTTGTGGATGGATTGAGAGTGGTACTTTGAAGGTTTGGATCCCTAGGGATTGAGATCATATTTTTAGAGGGTTGAGGAGCCTATTATAAATAGGTTGATACCATACAGAGTTTTGGGCTCTATATAAAAAACAATCATTCATAACTCTCTAAATATTGATAAGAAAGTCAACCTCTCCGGTCAGGTTCTCACTGTAGGGTGCTAGTGTTTTGTTCTCGTCCAGAGAGTTTTTCAGTCTATTGGGAGCTTAGCTTTTTCTAGTGGCTATGAAGGGGGGTGGATTTGTCAATGACATTTTATTTTACCTCCCCTGTCATGTTTTTGTGGATCTCCACATTTTAGCCTTATGACAGAGTTGTATGAGACTTCTTGGTCTTATCTTGGGTCTTCGTGACTCTTTGTTCTTACTCAGCCCCTCTTTTGGTTTTTTGGTGCCTCAAAGATGGAGCGTTCTTGGTTTATGGGTGACATTTTTAGATATTGGAGGGGAGATGGAGCTGGTTATGATTTTTCTGGTTGCCTCCCTTGGTTGGAAATGGGTTCTTTTAATGCTTCTTTATGGTAGAAATGTTTGGTTAAGCTCTTTATTTCACTGTTGCACCTTTTTTGTGGGACAACACCTTCTTGGGTGTCTTTGTTCTACTCTGGCATTTCTTTATGTTTAGTATGGAGTACAAAAGAGGGTCTTTAGCCAAGTTCTTGGTTGTTTCTGACACCACAAGCAAACTATCATGTTGCCTCTTTGGTGACGGTTCTCAGGCTACTCATTTCTGGATTGTCTTTGGCAGGGAGAATTGTTTCTCTTGTTAGGAGAGTTGTGTCTCTTTTGGTGCTATAGCTGGGCTTCATGGTGGTGATTTCTCATTCCTGGAGTTGATTTTGGTGGGGGAGGTTGAATTTCTTTTGTGAGGGTACTTTAATGATCTTGACTCCCCCTCCCCCTCTCTTTTGTGTCGAGTTTTTTGGTGGAGATTTCCTGATTTCAGAGTTGTTTTAATTAGGGGGAGTTGGCTTTCTATCGTAAGGGTACTTTGATGATCTCAACCACATCTTCATCCCCTCTCTATTTTGTGTTTCTTTCTTCCATGTGTCTGTTAGTCTTATAAGCACTACGAGGGGGGTTGAATCAATGCAACCACATATCTACAATATATTTTCATAAAATTCCAAATAAAACAACATGCAAAGGTAAATGTAATATAGAAGAAAAGTAAAACATGCATCCACAAATGTAACACAATGATACCAATATTTTTGCGTGGAAACCCTTATTAGATAAAAAAAAACCACGGTGGTAATTAGTACCCACAAATCTCACTACTACAACAATAAGATCTGACATCTTAGGAGCATTACGTCACCTTGTTAAGGGTATACCTAGTTAAGATTATCTATAACCCAGTTAAAGGTTATTACAACAATCCTATTAAGAACTACTCGGTTAAGAGATTCAAAACTCCTTTTGAGAGTCACCTTGTTAAAGGATTTAATCTTAAGACCTATTAGGATCCTTCTTATCCTGTTAGGAGTAACCTTGTTAAAGTATTTTGATCGCAAGCCTCTTAGAACTTTCCTTGAGTAGAACACTCAAAGAATGACCTAATGATGACACCTTTTGTTGGCTAGATCTGCTTCAGTACTTCTCACTATGTTGTTTTGATCGCTCTAACACCTCTAACACACTTCTGCACTTAGTTTCAATCCCCTTCGTCGATCACAACCACCACATCACAAATTAAGCACACCAACTTAATGATTTAACATCCTTTTATATACTTCTTAAAGTTTATCATAAACCCTAAAACGTATTATAATTCAACTCCAAAAATCCATTCAAATTACATAAGTGATCATGCCAACATAGGAAATTGAAACCTTCAATGTCGACCCTCAAAAATACAATTCAAAAATAAATTAAACATCGATGAATAATTGACCGCTACCTCAATTTAACTAATTTGACTAGACCGATTGACTGTTCTTGCCTATAGTGCTGATGTTTGCCTCAAATCTTTGCCTACACATTGAATCTTCTTTAGCGATCATAAACATAGGTAAGAATGACTCTGTAGATACTGCCTGGCCGATCACACCATCTGAATCCTCAAGATTATCATCGCACATCACATTTACCAACATTGTCTGTATTATCACTGATATAGGGAACACTTAGAAAAATCCTTATGCAATCAACTTCATCAATGGTATATCAGATTTAACCCGTGAAATAGACTTTTTTCCATCAATGACAACACCAAAACTTACTGCAAACACCTCGAACTTAATCATATTCATCATATGCCAACAATATCTCTTCTCCAGTGTTGGCTCCACTTTGGAGTTGTTTTTGGAAGTTTCCATCTCAGGGATGATTGGTCTCGTTTTTGGTTGGTGGGTGGTGGTGTATGGTGTTGAATTTATTAAGAGAGGCCACTTTGATTATTTTGGCCCTTCTTCCACCTCCCTTCTCGTCAAGGGTCCTTTCTCTCATGTGTTGGTATCTCTGGGTGCTTTTGTTTGGATGTTTCTTTTCCATGTGTGTGTGGGAGTGGTGGGTTGTATGATTTTTATGAGAGGGTTCTTTATTGTATATTTCCCTCTGCTCCATCTTCATGTGGTTGGTGTCTTCCATATTTTATCTTTTCTTGGCTTTAGATGGTGGGTTTATGGTTGAGGAGGATTTGGTTGTGTTCAAGGATGACTATTTGGAGAGGTTGGGATTTGATGTGTCTTCTCCCTTTCCTTCCTTGCCTTTTCATTGGTTCCATTATCTATTGCTGTGTTTTATGGAGGAGGGTGAGAAATGTTTGATTTCTAGATTGTCTGAGGAGGTTGGTTGTGATGATCTTTTGAGTGGGGGCTTTATCGAGTTCATGTATTTCCTTCTCTATTTTTTTGCATCGGATGCTCCTTCTCCTGTCTTTGTTTTACAGTGCAGTTGGTGATGGATCTTTTGTTACATTGATTGCAGAGGCTTTGATTTGGATGCTTTTTAAGTGGAGGTGTGTTAATGTGATTTATTTCATCTCTTCCCTTATACTGAGCTGGAGATTTCATTTTCTGCGGTCAGTCCTTTTTATTCACTTTATGAGTGGCTTATCTTTGTGGGATGATGGTGTCTTGGCAGTTGAAGTGTGGAAATTGAAAGATGCAAACTTTTCCTATAGAGGGGAATTTGATGATTTTTGTCCTTCTGATTTCATTCTTATACTCTTGGCCCCATGTTTTCTTGAGGGGTTTTCTTGTTTCTATTGATGGTCTTATTGAATGCTCAAGTTGGGTTTTGGGAGCCATGTCAAAACCCATTTATTGTGGCTTGGGGAGCCTACATATCCCTTTGGATCTCTTTTCTTTTGGGATCTTCTCTATGTTGTAAGGCATTAACCTCTTGGGAAGTCGGTTCTTTCTTTCTAGGCTATTGTTTTTTTGCTAGCTTTGTGTTGGCTTTGGACTGGTGTTCTCTAAATGATTTCTATTTTGTAGTGTCTCATCTTAGTGGGGTTCTAGATCCCCCTCAAAATGTATTTGTATTGTATTTCTGGGCCCCATCAGAATCTGCTTTTACTTTAATAAAAAACAACTACTTTAAGAAAGTAAATGCAAGGGATAAAATTACTGAATTCATTGATAGAAGAATGTTTTCCTTTAATGAAGATTATTTAATAAAATTGATATTTTACTTGGAAAATGTGTCGTTTCTATAGATAAAGAGCATGTTAACCTATCCTATATTTTTTTATTTATTTAAGTTCAATCTCATATATCAAAGTCAAACTTTCATAATCATGTTCCTCTTCTGATTCTAGATCTGACACTACACAAATAGGAAACCTTCTCTATCTCCTTGGTTAATTTATTTCCACTTTATTTATTATTATTATTTTTTTATAGTTGTGAGTTATAAGTATTTAAGAATACTTTGAGGGGTTGTGGTTATGTTGCATGGAAGTAAGTTCTCCTTGGCTAGTCCTTGTACATATTTGAAAATAATTGAAGATAAAAATCAAGGGCTATATAATGATGTATGCAAACTTGTTACTCATTTTAGTGCATGAAATCAAAGTGTTTCACTATTGATTTCTCATTCTAGCTCTAAGATGAGATAGTGATTGTGATTTGACATATAAAATGAATAATGATGAATATGTTTAAAAACTATCACAACCTATTATGCTAGATTTTTCTTTGTTTAAGATTAAGACCATGTATTAAAGTCAAGTTATTAGTCATATATTCCTCCAATGACTCTAAATTTGACCTTACACAAAGTGGAATTCTACTCTCCATCTTCTTGGTTAAATTACTTCCACTTCATTCTTTAGATACATATATAGTTGAGTTAGAAGTGTTTAAGAATACTTTGAGATAGTTGTGATTACATTGCAAGGAGGTAAGTTCTCTTTGGTCAACCCTTATAAATAATCAAAAATAAAAAAGAAATGCCATAGAATGAGGTATGCATATTTGTTACTTGTTTTAGAGCACTAAATCTAAGTGTTTCACTACTGATTATTCTTTCAATGCTCTAAGATGAGTGAGTACTTATGATTTTTTGATATATAAAACAAATGCTAATGAATAAATTTAAATATTAATACATAACATAAAAATCTGTAAAAGATGTATGTAGCTTTTGAGCCTTTGTCCTTCCACCTCTTCCTCTCTTTTAACTTGCTTAGGTCTCCAACTTTATTCATTTTTTCCCTGTGCTCTCTTATTGCTCATCTTGATGATGGATCACAGAGTGTGATTCGAAATGTTGATGCAAAAAAATTACAACACAATCAAATCTAGAAACTCGTAATAGTTATGTATGTAGATTTCTCACAAGTGAAAACATAAAAGCCAAAATCCAAATTTGAATTTTATGAAGACAACGTTCAAGTCTAACACTATGAGGTCAACCTTGCAACAATAGAAATGACATTGGTTAGATAAATTGTTAGATTTAGTTTGGTTCAATATCCAAATAGGTGCAACACTTCTAGGATAAAACAAATACATTAGAATTTTGTGTATGTAAGGATAAGACAACGCTTAAGTGTGTGGAGATGCACGTGTACAAGGATAAATAAAAGTTAGAAGAATGAACACAACTTCACAAAGATAATAACATTGGTCAATACATATCTTTAAAAACTATCACAACCTATTATGCTAGATTTTTTTCTATTTTTAAGATTAAGACCATGTATTAATGTCAAGTTCTTAATAACATACTCCTTCCCTCATTATAGATTTGACCCTACACACAAAGGGGAATTCTACAAGTCTCCATCTACTTGGTTAAATTACTTCCACTTCATTATTATTTTTTATATAGTTATGAGTAATAAGTGTTTAAGAATACTTTGAGATAGTTGTGGTGACATTGCAAGGAGGTAAGTTCTCTTTGGTCAACCCTTATAGATAATAAAAAAAATAAAAAGAAAGGCCATATAATGGGGTACATATATTTGTTACGTGTTGCAGTGCATGGAATCTAACTGTTTCACTATTGATTACTCTTTCAATGCTCTATGATGAGTGAGTACTTATGGTTTTTTGATATATAAAATGAATGCTAATGAATGACTTTAAATACTATCGCACAACATCAAATTTTGTAAAACATGTATATAGGTTTTTTACAAGTGGAAACATAAAGGCCAAAATCTGAATTTGAATTTTTTAAAGACAAATCTCGAGTCTACAACTATGAGGTCAACCTTGCAACAATAGAAATGACATTGGTTAGGTAAATTATTGGATCTAGTTTGGTTTAGTATGCAAATAGGTCCAACAACTCTAGGATAAGACATATATATTAGAATATGTGTATATAAAGATGCGTTAAAGCTTAAGAGTGTGGAAATGCACGTGTACAAGGATAAATAAAAGTTAGAAGAACAAACTCAACTTCACAAAGATAATAACATTGGTCAATACATACATGTATCAAGACGTTTCCTCAAATTAAACCTAAAAAAAAGAGAGGATACTAAAGAAAACTTTGATATAGACATGCAAGGAAAAAACACAACTTCTCAAAGGTTCTGATATTAGTCAATATATACATGTATCAAGACGTTTTCTTCTAAATGAACCTAAAACAAATAAACTAAATAGGAAAAAAGCATAAATATCCTAGTCAAATTAAAATAATAATAATAATATCACTTCATATTAAATACATTATTTGAAGGCATACCAAATTTACATTAAATACATTATTTGAAGGCTTAACAAATTTGAAGGAATGGTATAATTGTGAGGCGGTCCCAAATGGTAAGAGTTGTTTTCAAGGGCTTCATGTTTGTCGTGCATTTTTCTTTACTATTCATTAAGCATGCGAGGAGAAGCAACCAAAAAAATGTGGGTCAGCTATGTATTACGACGTTTCGAAAAAGTAGCCTAAATTATAGCTTTATCCCGACAAATTAGTGGAGATTTTATATATTTATCTATACGAAACAGTTTATAATTGACTATCTCCATTTTTTAACCTTAAATATTTTTGACGGGTTTTGAGATGTGACTTTTAGAAGGATTTTTTTTTGTGTGCGCTTACTCTATCATGGTCCCAATTGTCTTTTTATATTTTTTTATATTTTAAAGTAAAATGTTAATGTACTTCTCTAGCATAAGAATGGAAAAATTATTATTCAAGACAAGATATTCCATTCAATATTGGGAACCTAAGGAGACACTTAACCTTTAGGGGCATCATAGAGGAATATCTAAAGTAAAAGAAAAACATAAATTGTTTTACGAATATGTAAAGTAATGGATAAGCTAAAATTGTTTAATGAGCAAGAAGTGACTTGGCAAGGATACTGGGGGTAATTATTGAAAGGATTTATTCTGACATCTTTTAATGTGTTGCTTTTTTCCTTCAAGATGTTGGAGACTTCTCCCAGATTGAATCTAGATCATTCATGATAAGTGAGAGTTGTTCAATAACATATATTTTATTGATAATTAAGAGAATCTGGGAGACAAATTGAGAACACTCTTTTTGAGCATGGGAAAGTTGGTCAATGGGTTGTTCAATACATCCCTAGTGTGCATGGTATTATAGTTGATATGGATATAGAATGTGTGTTGATCATAATATTCAAATTATTCAAGAATGAATATGTTTTGTTTATGGGTTTTCTTTTAAACTATTTTAGTTTATTTTCTTACTTGTTATTTCATTTTTAGTAAATTTATTGATTTTATTGTATTTTTTTGATGAATAAGTATTTTAGTAATATTAAAATATAAGTATACTATTTATAAAAAGTTGGCAATATGAGATCAATTTGTAAGAGTTAATCAATTGGAAAAACATATGAGTAGTGTCCAAAAATTGAAACTTGGGCTAAGTGCGGAGAAAAAAAAACATAGAAAACCACTAAACAACTATAGTAGTGGCCATGGGTGTCGATCATTTTTGGGACCCCATACATTAACGAGGGTGGCATTGTGATCCGAAATGGATCACCCTTCTTTTATTGCAGACTCTTGAGTTCCTTTCCTAAAAGGAGAGATTGTTACTTATTCAACTAAATAAAATTCTAATTGGCTTTGTAAAATACATTCATACATATAAATGTTGCTTAATACAAAGGTGAAAAGTGAATAGCTTCATAATTTCCCCTATCTTCCCTCTTGTTTCATGCCATTAGACATGGAGGTAGCCTTGTTGGTGTGTCTTCTAGCACATCAACTTGGGGATACAATGAATGCTCTCTTGGAAAGGAATGTTACTCCCTTAATAGTTTGAGTTTCATTTTTAAAGGTTTAGTTTAAACATTATAGGATTTTAATTAACAGCCCTACGAGTATTTTGGTTCTTCTCTAAATTTGTAAAGACAAATAATTGTTTCATTCATGTGATTCCTTCTCTACTTTCTAGTATCCTTATATAGTGGTGATATTTGATCCAAGCTAGTTGACAAATGAATTAAGTGAATATGCAAGGAACAAACTATGTTTAAGTGTCCCTATCTTACACCGATTCATCCTAATCTATTTTAAAATAAAATATGGAGAAGAAAAATGATAGATATAGGCATGTTTATTTAAACAAATACCACTATCTTCTTAGAACCCCACTTGAGTGCCTAAGTCATCCAAGTAATAACTAGTTTAACTCAGCCCAAGTACTAGAATGGTAAAAGTTTGTAAGAAGTCAAGAAGCATAAGTTTAAAAGGAAACCATGATAGCAAAGCAAAAACTATAGTTGATATATGTCACTCACAAGATAATCATGATAGTATGTCTAAAGCTAAAAAAATATCGCTCATAAGAAAATATTCACTATCTTTCGAGCAAAGTTTTAATGATATTATTCACCACTAAACAAAAAATTCCTATAGAAAAATTCTTCAAAACAGGGAATAGGGAGTGCCTCGCTTCGTCTAGAGTTCCATAGAATGGGAGAATGGAGAAGGGGAATAAGAAATGAGTTCCATAGAGTGGGGAAATGGAGAAGGGGGAGAAGGAATTATAAGTGTTGTTGTTCCCATCACTCGCCAAAGGACACATCTTCCCTTTTTAGAGCTGTCCAAAAGGCTGGCTCATCATGCTGTCAAAATCACCATTCTTTCCACCCCATCTAATATTGCATGGATAAGACCACTTCTCTTACACGACATGAAGTTGTTGTAGATCAATCTTGTGGAGTTGCCGCTTTCGTCGATTGATTGACTTCCAACAGGTGCAAAACTCTTTCTCTTAGTGGATTTTACAACAACAATGCAATTTTTTTATGCTTGCAGAATCCCCCTATAATGGTTCCCATCTCTTTGACCTTTTTCTTATTGTCTTGGTAGATAAAATATAATAGACTATGACTTGGAGAAACTTCATCTATCAACTTGTCCTTTTTAGATAAAATCTATGACCTCAAATTTCTTGGGCCAACCAATTCTCCTTTGGTGACAATGTGTTGTTCATTTCCAACGATCTAACATCTCATCGAACATGATATGCTTTTCAAAGACAATGATTTACCTACCAAGCACTAAATCCTTTCTTGCCAGTGACTTCTATTGATGTGATTAATCTTTGGTTTGGTGGCTTCAAACAAAAATTGCTCTAGCAACCTAAAATTCCTCTTAATGATATTTTCAAATAAATATTGTAATTTTCCTTTCATCAAAAACCCTAACTTTTACAATCTGGAAATGACTTCCTCAAAAGATCTTATTTTCTTCTAGTGGTTCTTTTGCTACAATAAAAAAACTCCAACATTTTGTATAATAGTTGTTCCTCTTTGACATTTTCGGGCATATGAACCAAGATAGGTGAATAAAAATGGGTGTATAAGTGGCAACTTTTTATGAAATCAACTAAAATTAAACTTGGAGGAGCAATTTGAGACTCGTGCAATCAAAAGTTGAAGATACCAAAAGAAGATGAATTGTAGTAATCCAAATCTAGTTTCTAAACTAATAATTTTTTTCAAAAATGGATAAGATTAAGGGGGTCGAATCCTTCACACACCAAAAATTGTTCCTATTTTTCTAGCAAAACATAACATAGTGTCTAACGTGTGTCGCAAGAAATTTATAGTTGCGTTTAGTATTTTAAAAATCCCTTTCGTAGAAAGATAGTTAAGAGCAATATTCACTATATTCACTAATTTTAAAAATATTTCTCATAAGAAAAATAGAAAGAAAACATTGATGAAACAGTGGAAGATACAATGAATAAGGTTGAAGTAAAGCAGGAAACTGTTACATATGATTCTTCACCTTTATTTTTGGAAAGTGTAGAAAAGGATTTGAGCATTGACATTGAGAACATGGATGTGGATGAGCTAATGAAGTTATCCTACATCACATTTTCTAAGGCTAAAGAAATATCTGAGCAGAAAGGAGAGAAGAAGACTAAGGTAATGACAAGAGCAGTCGACACTCTTAACAAACTACTTCCAACACCTATTGTTTTTCAAGGAAAAGATGATGCAGAGAACTTGAACAAGGCATTAGATGAATTTGAGAGTCACTATGAGTCATTAGAGAAGATCACTGAAGAGAAGGATGAGAAGAAATAACTCACAAAGAAATTGGAGGAAGTGTGCAAGTCTATTTCATGGGACTTGGGCATACTGAACAAGACTACATCATAGGCTAAAACTTATGTTGCACATGGAAGGAAGTTATACAATTGTTGTATCAACTAACATTGAGGACATAGTAATGAAGGATAGAACTACTCTCGATAAGTTAATGGACAGTTGTGAGACCTCCTCACAATCTATATTAGAGATAGACAGATAGGTGTCCAAAATTTTGGACAACCTGAGTGTACTTGATACAGAAATAGGGAGAGTTATGGTAAGGTTTGGTATGCTGAAGAGTCTAATCACTCCCAAACTATCAATTCTTGAGGTCCATATCTCTGGCATGGAGAAGATAGGACAGGCCCTTATAACACATATGCCTACTAACCTAAAGGCAGTAGAGACTTCTTTATTTGCACTGAATGGGCTTATTCATGTGAGTAAGATATTGGTGAAGACCTGGACAGAGGAAGTGAAGATCTTGGAAAACTCTTTCTGAGATTTACTAAAGATGGTCTAATTTTCTGGTAAGTAGTGGTACAATTTTGGTGTATTATACATTTTTGTATACCTTTTCCATTGATGTCAAAAGGGGAGAAGAGAAGAGATGAAAAATTTATAGATAATTATATAGAGTAAAGGATATATGTAAAATATATATAAAGATATCTTTTTGGTATTGACACTTAGTCATTTTTCACTAAGTATTGGCATCAATGCCAAAGGGAGAGATTGTTGGCAAGTGATTCATTTTTGGAGTGATATGGGACACTTGAGGGTTTTCGCTTATGGAAACACATCTGGTATGATGATGATCACTTGGATTTGTTTACAGTTTTGGGGATGCAAATTGCAAAATGACTAAGTACAATGAACACAAATACAAAGTATAATAGTACAATTTTGGACAGTGAAGATAGTATATGATGAATGGTGACATCAAAGCTTAGAGGAAGACATTTTGGGGTATGTATGACCTTATATTAAGATCTCTTGATTTTTGGTATTGATTGTAGTGAGTTGCAGTGTTTTGAAGACATGCGAAGATAGAGTAACAGAGATACAGGGCAGATGAATAGTCATGATGATTAATGGAGTATCACATGGAATCCAATCGTGCTAATTTGTATTGGGATTGTGGATAACCTATTATTTGGTTTTATAAGGTCACTGAATTTGTATTTACTCTTTTCATAAGTATTAATTCTATTTTTTTAATGTATTAGAGAGCCGACTGGATATATATATATATATATATATATATATATATATATATGTGTGTGTGTGTGTGTGTGTGTGTGTGAAGAGATTTTTGTAAAGTGAAGTGTGAAAATGATGAGATGATATGAAGCAGATGGAATGCATGGATGCATTGTGATTTCAGACATATGTGAGCTACAACTGGAACTATCTAAGCATAGTTGATGCTTGTATTGTCCATTTCTATGATTGATTGTAACAAAACTATTTCTGATTGTAAGAGCAGTGTTCTCAGTATACCTTTAACAAGGTTTTGTATTCCCCTAACAGGGAAATGTGCTAATATAATATTTAACTCCTAACAGGGCTAGGTCTCCTAACATGGACACTATACTTTTAATACATATTTGTGGGTACCATCCCCACCAGGGTTTTCCCTTGGCCAGGGATTCATCGAAAAAAATTCATGGTGTTATGAGTTATGTGTTATGTGCTTATGTTCTTTTCATTTCAGTAATTATATGGTTAAGTTGGAAATTATTAAGTTCATGTTTAAAGTGTTGTAATACTGATTCACCCCCCCTCTCAGTATTAATTAATCCCAACATTCAAGACAAGATTTGAGAATGAAGTTGACAGAATAATCAAGTGTGTAAGATATGACAGAGGAGGAGAGTTTAATTTAGATGAATTCAACAATTTCTGTGAAAAACATGACATTAAAAGACAATTATCTTCCCTTAGGACACCACAGTAGAATGGTGTAGTAGAAAGAATGAATTAAACAGTTCAATAAGTAGCTAGAACAATGATCAAAGAAGCATGCTTACTAGAGGTTTTATTGGAGAGAAACTATACACACAACAATATACACTCTTAACATAGTACCTATCTAGAGGAAGTATGGAAATACATTATATACGATATGAAATAAAAGAGATCCTACAGTAAAGTGCTTCAATTTTTTTTGAAGTAAATGCTATATTGTGAGAGAGGATGACAATCTTGGAAATTTTTATAGTAGAGCTGATAAAGGCATATTTTTGGTATACTATACAAAGAGAAAAGCGTACTAGAGTTATAACAAGAGATTGAACAAGATATTTGAAAGTGTGAATGTGAAAGTTGATAAAGATATTCATAGAAGTTTTGACAAACATACTAGATATGAATCAAATGAATCTGATGATAAAGGAAAAGAAGATAAGAAAGAAGTAGAGACAAAGGAGGATCTGACATCTACTTGACTAAAATCCCAAGGTATGCACAGAGAACCCACTTAGAAAATTAGATTATTTGAGATAAGAGTAAAGGAATTATCACAAGAAGTAAAGTTGCTCAAGAATAAGTATTATTGTGTTTTCTCTCAGAAACTAAATCAAAGATTTTGGAAGAAGCATACAATTATCAGAATTGGGTAAAGGAAATGGAATAAGAGCTTGATCAAATAGAGAAAAATTAGACCTAGGAACTTGTGCACAAACCAACATAAAAAAACTTAAACGAAACAAAGTGGGTGTATCATATGAAATGGTGAGAAATGCTCTGTAGGAAGGTCTATCACCAAATATAATACTATGGGGGCCAATGATACATTATGAACACCCACAAAGGCTCACCCTTAAACCCAAATTAGATTAGCAGAAACCAATAGGGACTGAAGGGATGCTAATGCTAGATCTAGATTTGAAGATGGAGTGTGTGGATTGAGTTCCTTTAATGTGAAGATGTATATGATATGTCAATTTATGAAAGGAATGCAAACTATGACAAATAAATGACAACTAAAAAGATATAATATAAGATCTGATGCATAAAAGTAAGTGCAAGATGAAAAGAAGAAGAATGAACTCACCTTGAAGCTAGGGAAGGAGTAACAAACTTTATATTTGAAATTGACTGTCACAGAACTATCAGAATTAGAAATAGTTTTAGATATGGCACTCTAAGACCTGTAACTCCCGACTCTTAAATTTTTGGACCCAAATAACTATGTTAAACAGAGTTGACCTTGTCCAAGAAAGTCAACCTAGTATTGGAGGCTCAAAAGATGAATAAAAATGTGAAGGATCTATCTGTTACTCAACTGACAGAGATGATGATGAAGACTGAGATCAAAGGTATACAAGATTATAGAAAGGATTAGATCAGTTCTTATTTTTTCATTGATGTCAAGAAATTTATTTCTGGTTCATATTGAATTTCCATATCTTTCAGAGTTGATTTAATTGGGAAAGTTAATAAAGATCAGACAATGATAGTTTATATGGAGATAATTGTTTTCTACTTTATCAAGTTGGTAAAGAAGATTGAGAAATTTGGTAAGACTAAAGAGTTAAGGTACGGAGTAGAAATAAGTTTGCTGATAAAGGGTTATTTAAGTCGGTCAAGACACTGAGACATTGAGGCATCAAGAAGTGCATGTTGGTCAGCGAACTGAGAGTTAGTTGTCGAGCAAAAAAAATGTTAGAAACAAGGATAAGAACATATTTAATGTTGAGCTACAATGATATGGAAGATTCCAAGGACAAAGAAGAAGTTAGTTACAAGATCTACACACGATAAAATTAAAGGAAGAGATCTATGGTATAGATTAAGCGGAAAAAGTGATGGTTTTACTTCCAAGAAAAGTACAAGTTCCGAGGTGATACTGAAGCGGTTCACCGAGTTTCAAGTTCAATGAATGAGATCAAAAGTCGATCTAATGGCCAAGAGTGATTTAAGGAAAACCTAATAAAGGAGATTAAGAGGCAAAAAGAGAGTTGATTTAAAAGATGAATTCAAATAACACAAGCGCTGGAAAATTGAAGTGTTGAAGTGCTACCGAGTGAAGTAGTGAAGAGAAAAGAAGTGTAAATCTAAGTCTAAAGCAAAGATTGATGAAGTGTTGATGCAAGTAGTCAGAGAGAACATAAGGGATCTGATCAAGCAAGAGTTAGTTTCAGTTTCACAGATCATTTTATACACTGTTGCTTATTTGTATTTGTAATAGAGAATTCTCTTAACCGAGTGGACTTAACAGTCTTATTGTAAAATCCTTGAGAAAGGTGACATTCTAAAAGAGTGTTCAAAGCCCTCTAACCAGGCCACTCCTAATAGGGTGAAGATCTTAATGGTTGAGGTAAATCCCCTAATAGGGTCACATATAACGTGTATTGTAATATTTAACGGGATTGGATTTTAACCGAGCATACTTCAGAAGAGTATTTTCATTTGTGCGTGATAATTCCCATAGAGGATTTTCCCAAATTGGGTTTTCTCATTAAATCTGGTGTTAAATGTGTTGAATGTTTCATGTGAATGATATTTACTATTTATGCAAGTTACTGTTTGATTTATTGATGTTATTTGGTGATTCAGTTGTTGTTGTTTATCCTACCGATTTGAATCAGAGTTAAGTTTTAAAGTTTAAATTATCATAGTTTTTTTATTCACCCCCCCTCTTAGTAATCCAACACTATCACTGGTTCTAAAATCCAAAAATATGGATCCAAAACCCTGTAAATTTATTCTTGTGCACAATAAGAAGGGGAAAAGGTTGTGGAAAGGGTCTTGCCTTAGTCAAGCCCTTGTATAGGAATTTGTTGGCAAGTTGACACTCAGGGTGTATATGACTTATTTTGTGTTTTCATTATGGCAACAAAGTCATATGAAGTTTTGACAGTAAACTTTGAAGAGAAAAATTGACTAAGTACAAAAAACAGAACAATACAGAGTTATTCAGTTGATCAGAGAACCAACGCATGCACATACGATCAAGTCAGACTATGTGTGTTCATACCTAAGCTCTATGATATGTTTTTGTGTTTACCCTATACATGCATGGCACAAAATGATAGTACAGAGAAGTTATAGGAAGATAAAGGGCCACTAACAGTTCAGAAAATAGAGTATGGAGCCGACCTCAGATTTTGGATTAGCATATAATATTTTGTTTTCTAAAGGCTATGCGCCTATTGTAATAAGTTTGTAATTATATCTTAAACATTCATGTAAACACGCTTAAGCCAATTTGTTTGGAAGCATTGTGTATGTTGTTTTTGGGCCGACTAAGGTCTTGTTTTTAGTCGCATCTATTCAGGCATGTATATATACTAGACATGCACTTTTGTATTAAGGGTGTCAATGAAAAAGAAGCAGAGAAGAAATTCATAAGAACAATATAAGGAAATCAGTATGAATTATAAGTCTTCAAGAGATCAAAGCATCAGTGCATAAACGGAACTGATCAGACAATAGTGTCATTACAGTAGTTCATCTTTTGATATAGTATATATCTATCACCTGAAGGTTGTAGCCTTCATCTTATTGAGCAGTGAGCTCTGGCAGTGAGCCAACCACCTTTAATAGGGTTTTTGTAAAGACTCCTAATAGGGTCATTGTACTTGGATTGTAAAGACTACTCCTAACAGGGCAAAGGAACTCTAACAGGTTCATTAAACTAGTACAATCATTTGTGGGTACTAATTCCCACCGAGGTTTTCCTCTGATCAAGGTTTCCCTGTAATCATATCTTGTGTTATGAGTTATTGTGTTATGCTTCAATTTTCATTTATTTAAGTTAAGTTTCAAATTTCTGAAATAAAGATAAAGTAACAAACACTGATTCACCCCCCCTCTCAGTGTTTCTAACAAAATTAACCATGAAATGAAATAGAAATTGCTTAAGGAGGGTTTTGTAAACAAGATAAATGTCAATTTTACCTTGCATGATAAAACCTCATTGATGGATGTAGAAATCGGTCAAATCCATGAAGATGCTTGAAATCTATGTTTGGAATGTGCTATAGAGTCAATGATGCCTTCACAAATGCATGTTTGGAATGTGCTATAGAGTCAATGATTCCTTCACAAATGCATGTATCTACAATTTCCAAATCCTATATCTTGCAATGAGTGTATGCTTGAAATCTTGAATGGAGAAGAGGAATGGATCTTCTTTCTTTCTTGAGAATTCCTCTACTTGGCCATCATGAGAGAGAAATTTGCATCAATAAGAGAATATTTACTTTTTTTGAATGGAAGAAGACTTGGAGATCTTGAAATGGATGATCGCCTTCAAATATTGAATCCAAATCCTCAATTGCACAACTTGAATGCTTGATTTCTTGTACTTGATCAATTGATATCTCTTGAACTTGATATCATGTAGGAATTTCATATAAATAATGGATGTCTTATGGATGTCAAAATGAGAGGAAATAGCCCCTTTTATACTCATTTTGGGATTCATATTACTTGGCCGACCACAAATAAATATTAGGAATAAAAAACTCAACATCGGGCCCAAAGCCCACTTAAACACAATGCCCTAGGATAAGGTCAAATTGGGTTGACCTTATCTAGGACACGGATGACTTAGTTCAACCTAGTCCTGGCATTGCTAAATTCAAACAAAATCTGGGTCTTGGGAAGTGTGAAAAGTTTTGGGGAAAGAAAATGAAAGATGCGGGAAATCAAACATAAAGACATTCAGAACTTGAAATCACTAAAATGGGGTCTAATAGGTCCTAAATACATCCAATAATGGGTTCTAACCTTTTAGGATGGTACAATGGGTATTCTAGAACAATCTAGATGAAAATGGGAAGGTAATACGAAACAAGACAAGATTGGTTTGCAAAGGTTACACTCAGATCAAAGGTATTGCTTTTGAAGAAACATATGCCCTTGTTTCTTAGATGGAAGTGATCAGGATATTCTTACCTTTAAAATTTCAAATTTTATCAGATGAAAGTAAAATCAACATTCTCAAAATTTGGAGAATTGAAGCAAGAAGTCTACATTGAGAAATTGAAAGGATTTAAGTCAGGAATATTCCATACGGTGTTTGCAGATTGAAGAAATCACTATATAGATTGAAGTAGACACCTAGAGATTAGTATGGAAGATTATACAAGTATCTGATTGGACAAGGATTTCAAAAGATATGCGATGATAGTAACTTATACTACAAAGTTGACTCAAATCGACATTTGATTGTTTTATTTTATGTTGATGACATAATGTTAGGAGGAAATGATGCTATGTGCAAAATATTTGCTGATGGGATGTAGAACAAATTTAAAATTTATATGATTGGTGAGTTAAATTTCTTCTTAGGATTATAAGTACAACATAACAAAAAATGAATTTTTATTTCTCAGTCTAAGTATACTAGAGAATTATTGAAGAAGTGTGGATTGGAGAATTCTAAACTACTTTGTACACCTATTGTCACTAGAAGTAAGTTGATAAAATATGATGATTCACCCAAAGATGATGCAAGTAAATACAAGTCAATGATTGGAGGACTATTATATTTGACTTCTACAAGACTGGACACTATGTATGTTGTTTGTTTAGTATCCAGATTTAAACAAGAACTAAAAGAATCACATGTTGTTGCAGTAAAAAAGATCTTTAGATATTTGAAGGGTAAAACATATTTTGGATTATGGTATCCCAAGGATTTAGATTTAATTTTGACAACTTATAATGATGTTGATTGGGCCATATGTGTTGATAAAAAAAGGAGTACAAGTGGTGGATCTTACTTCCTAGGATCCTGGTTGGTTGCTTGGTAAAATAAGAAAGAATATTTTGTATCATGGTCTACTGTTGAAGTTGAATCCATTGCAGTATCCTTATGTTGCACTCAGGTACTTTGGATGAAACAAATGTTGAAGGATATTGGCATATCATTTGATGAATTGATTTCAATTATGTGTGATAACACCAATACAATAAACATTTCCAAAAATGTTGTACAAAACTCCAAAAATGAAACATATCCATTAAATATCATTTCTTGAGAGAGAAGGTATCAAACAGTGAGGTAAGACTTGAATATGTACCTACAAAAGAGAAAATTGTAGATATTCTCACAAAGCCATAATGCAAAGATACTTTTGAGTATCTCTGACAGAAGTTAGGGGTTCTGCCCCTTCCTAGTCTGCACTAATATGCACCAGGTGTGTATTGGTCTAGGGTATTATATGATCATTATTATCTAGATCAATGCTTGGTGGCTTCTTCTTAGGGGGAGTAGAGTAAGTTTTTAGGGGGAGTTTTTCCCTTTGTCTTTTATTTCAAAGGGGGAGAAAAAAAGGGTCTTGATGTTGATATTAAGTTTTGGTTTGTTGTTGATGAATGTTTACATCAATGAAAAAGGTGAAGATTGTTGGAGATTTTTTGTAAACGTAATGTTTTCGTTTATGTCAACATACCTTGGTTAATTAAATAAAGTTCTATTTTGGTTTTTTGATGATCCAAATTGGTGTGCATAGGATGTTGTGCTATATGTTGGTCATATTATATCCATTTTCTATGTATATTGACTTGGGCCTAATTAGGGTTGCAAAAAGGTTTTCTCCCCTACTAGATCTTTTAATTTTAATAATATTTTATTTTTGGTTCATAAAACCTAAGATGAGCTGCAAAAATCTTGGCCTAAAACCCTAATTATTACTAAGTCCTGATCTATCTTTAAACCCCATTTTCAAATTTCTAGCCGTTAGTGTAAAAGAACCCTAAAGTCTCAGGCTCATGTTTCTAATTTGTTGTTACCTTTTTTGGTCACTTAAAATCCTATTTTCCCATTTGCTTTATGTTTTATGTCCGAGCTGGGCCATGTTTTTATTTCCTAAGCTGGGTGGGGCTAAATTTTATTATTTCCCTAAGTCCTAAGTTTGTTTCCCGACATACTTTATTCTTTACATCTGTCAAGCAAATTATTTTTCATCCAACATCAGATGCATTCTCTTCATAGTGAAGATGGAGATATTTACTGATCAAGGCATCATGCCTGATTTCCATGTAGCATCTTTGATGTCATCCTCCCCAGAGTCTAAGACATAATAAAGACTGAGCATATCTCTGTTGATCTAACAGTAGGTGATTTCCCTTAAAGCGCAAGATTAAGTTTTTTAATGATCAAGGCATTGCGCCCTTTCAACAGGTGGACATCTAAGATCATGGGTCTGGGGTTCTTAAGGAAGAAAAGGATGATCAAGTCAAATTTGATCTAACAATTGTCGCTTTCCCTTAATGCCGAGATGCATCCGATCTAATCATTAAGGCATTGCGCCTGGTCGCCATGTGGAAAGTGACCACAACTTAAGACAAGATAAAAGTTGATCAGGTCAGAGGAAGATCTATGGTGGGCATAAAGCCTCATTCATAAGTTGAACAAGATCCAACCTTCAAGGCATTGCGCCATCACGACACATGGAAAGTGGCGGGCCAGGTCTGAATCTTAAGATAGGGTAATGGGTAGACAACTCATGTTTGATCCAATGACCAACGTAAAGACTCAAAGAACAAGATGAAGGTCTTTATTCATCAAGGCATCGCACCTATATGACCCCTAGAAATTGGTGACATCATGATCCTAGGGTTTCTGAGGTAGTTTAAATAAGAAATAAGTTGGTGAAGATCTAACGGTGGGTGTAAAGCCTTGAAGTGGAGATGCAGCCAGATTATTCATTGAGGCATTGCGCCTGATGAACACATGTCCCAGTGGGTCCGGATGAAGTAAAAAAGAGTAAGGTAAAGAATAGTTAAGTTATATTCGATTGTGTGGTCAGTGAAAAGCCTTAATGGTAAAGTGCGCAAGATCTAATGCTTAAGGCATTACGCTATGTGGCCACATGTCCAACCTGGTTAGTGAGACCTATAGTTTCGAAGCCAAGGGTGAGATTAATGTGTAGTTTAGTTAATGTTAATCTAATGGACAATGGGAAGCCTCAAAAGAAAGATGATTGGGATCTATCCATTAAGGTATCATGCCTGCATGCCACATGTCTGATCAGATTTTTGAAGCCTGGGTGACTTAAATAAGATCATTGGCTGTGTTTTAAAGTCTGATAAAGTTTAAATCTGGATCATCGATGGAGAATTCCGCACCAGGTGTAGCCGTTGGAATGAATTTTCAAAATTTTCAAATATATTCTATAGGGTTTTCAAAGAGATGGATTATGTCTTATGCTATAGAGCAATAAATTAAGGAATTTGATCTTTTGTGCTGTGTATGAACAACTATTGGATGCTGTATGAAGGAAAGTTTGGCAATTCTAAAGACATTTATTGTAGAGTTATCTCTTTAGGGTTCCTCGTTAATTTTTAAATAAATATTTAATCCTTTGGTTTATCTTGTTCTGTTCTATGCCATAAATGAAGAATTGTTTCAGAGTTTTATAATACAGATCATATCATATTTTCAAGGACCTGAGCTTTCCCAGAAAAGGTAGTTGGATTTCTACAAATCTGAAGGGCCAAAATATTCAGGGGTAATTAATGAGGGATCAAACATTTCATTCATTGTTCCTTTTGCAGGGCATTGTTCTTTAGCTTCCCAAGATAATTGGTGGCTTGATCAGATTTCTCCAACATAATGAATCAAAGGAATGTTTTGACTAAAATATGACAAAGGTGCTTGTTTTTTGAAGTGAATTAATGTGTTCTTTCATGTAATACTTTAATAGTTTTATCCCTAACCCTAATATATTTGAAGCTTGTTGCAGTCCTTATTTATATAAAAGGACTTTGAGGATCATTTTGTCGATGATAATTTTATGTCACAAAATCTTGTAAAGCTCTGCATTTTATGATTAATATTGTTAAGTGATATTTTGGCCCTAATTTTGTATATAAATTGAAGTTTTTCATATCAATATATGTCTGTACTTCCTGTCATTTGTGTGTCCTGATTGAATAGTTGTCTCTCTTCCAGCCTTTATACTCATTTAGATTGGTTGTTAAGGATCTTTCAGTCCATCACTTTGTAAGGTAGAGTGTCAAACTGTATTAAGGTTTATTTCAAGGAGAGAATTAAATCCTTAAGGTAGTTTCAGTGAGTAGAGGATTGTAGTAGATTGATAAGTATTTTTCTTGTAAGGAGTGTGAATGGATTATGTAAGGCATAGTCTAATTTAGTGATCATTTGCAGGATTTACATTTGATATATCTTTATTTTTTAAGGTCATTACATATTGAATGAATCCATGCCCATTGGATAAGGCACTGATCTAATATGCTAGTGTAGTATGAGGAAAATGTCAACCTACAATCACTCACTAACAAGAAATCCTTAGAGGGTTAGCATCTAAAAATCCAAGTGAAATAAAAGCAAGCAAGACAAAACAAAGTATCCTCATATTATCGGATAGAGCTAAAACAAGTTGCACCCATGAGGCTTGTTTGATTTTCTCTTTTTGGGTTGGATGTGGGTGTGCTTTCTCAAACACACAAATAAAGTGGATCCCCAATGCAAAATGCAACTATGAATGCAAGATTTGGGATCAAAAGAAGAGATCCAAGAGCTAGTATGAGGAACTAGTCTCAAATGATTCAAATGATTAGGCTACTATGATAATGAAATACATTACAAGAAATAAGCTTATGATTCATTTAGCAAATTTGATCCTAGCATGTTATTTCTAAGTGACTTAAGCATGAAAACATGAAACTAGTTATGAAAATCTAAATAAATTCTAGCATAATAACAATGCACAATGAGAGATGATAATTCAAGAGGAGAAGGCCTCTATTTATGTATTTTTGGGAGAGAAGAGGAGAGCTTGGATGAGGTGGAATCTATGTGGCATCCACATAAGAGCCACATAAGGGACACATAGGCTTGAAGGGATGGCTAATTTTGAGTCAAATATAGCAATAAATATTGAGTGGCTCAAGAATT
>MU223704.1:38621-87428 GCA_018584345.1 Thuja plicata | reverse complement strand
GAATTCTCACATGTGGGTGAGCATTCCATTAGCCTTAAAAAGGTTAGGAATCACCCTTTAAGTATGATTAGAGGACAATTAGGTAGGGAAATATGCTTAGGAAGTGAGGTGATGGGAGTAGAGTAGGAATAGGGTAGGCTTAGGGTAGGCTTCTAGACTGGATTAATAGGTTCCTAGCTAGGGTTTAGATTATAATTCAAATTAGATTTGAATAAATCATAGTTTAGAAGAATTAGGAATATGGAGGAATTTTAATAAGTATAAATTTATTAAAGAGGGATTTTGTGAGGCAAATGTATTTAAACAAAATACATTAGAATAGTATTTGATCATTGATAAATAACAACTATGAAACCAGTTAATTGATTGAATTAAATAGTTAGAGGAATAAGAGGGAATTTAATATTAATATTTTTGGACGTCTACAGTTAGATTATGTGGTTCCTATCAAATCTTGATACAAACTGTTACCATTTTTATTTTATAAGACATCTATTATGCCTTCCTATTGAAGAACTACTAAATATTTAGGGAAGAAGTGAGGTACACCCGCCTGAGCTTGTAGAACTCAAAGTGAAGGAGGATTTAATCCTCATTAATTGGACTTATTTCATGACATAATCAAAATTTGGGTTTCATAGAGTCAAGCATTGCTGCTATATAGGATTCTATAAAAAAAATCTCTAACACTATACATGATCTATCCATAGTCATGTTTATTCTAGTCTCATTGGTATTACAATAGAATAAGATGCACTCTTTTGGGTTCAAACCAATCTAGAAATTGATTACCATGATTCAGAAACGTAGTATGCATTGTAATGTGTAAATTCTATTCTTTGACTCTGAATATTATGGTAATTGGGTAGCATGTTATTTGAGCGAGGAGTTTCTATTTGGTCCACATTTTATTCCTTTCTACCTTGGGAATATTTTGTGGTGACCTGATTCAATTTTTTTTAGTCGACTTAGCATATTATGAATTTAAATTGTGCTTGGCCGACTTGGAAGGCATGAAATGGTATAAGTAAAGGATGATTATGTTTGATGCTTATGTATGGAAATGATGTGAATATGAAAAGAGAAATATAGATATTGTGAAGTATGTGAAAGAGTGCTACTAGAGGTAGCATACTCTAGGGTTCTTCTAGTGTTGTAGTTGGTGACAGTTGTTCTAGTAGTTGATTTCCTTTTCATTGCTCTTCCTTTTGCAGTGAGCCTTTTTTTGTTGGCTGTGATAGTTGCGTAGTGATCCCACTTGTAGTGAGAAACTTGGCAGTGAGTCACCCTTGTAAAAATTACCTTAATTGGTGTTTCATTATTGAGAATTATCATTCTCTATGGTTTTTTCCATCTTGGGGTTTCCATGTAAAAATATGGTGTTTTTATGTGCTTTCATGTTCATATTTGTTTTGATTATCTGATTGAATTAAAGTTTCTCTGGATCAATTAAGTTTATGAAAAACATTTTATGATAACTATTCACCCCTCTTCTTAGTTATCTGGACTGTTCAACACAATAAATCAACACAATGTTCATCATTGTGAACTAACTTCCTCAATCCTTCTACTAAAGAGATGGATTCCCTATTAGAATGCTCTTTACCTAACCATTTCTCAAAATTTTCAAAATTATGGGGAATTTTTTGCACTTGGGTAGGAGACACTCTAAAGAGATCATCTTCATCATGAGAAGAATGGGAAGAGGGTTTTTCAACAATAAGAGGTATGCCAATAGTGGGCATAATGATATCATCAAAATTCCTATGGAACATATTAGAAGACTCTAGATAAAAGGAACCAATAAGTCTACAACTTCTTCTTACTAGAATGCTATATGTAGGGCTCAAGGTTATGACACTCATGCACAAGGTTATGAAAGAAAGAAATGTCTAAATAATGAAAACTACTACAAAATTGAACATATAATATTTGAAATTAAAATGCAAGTATTCTTAAAGTTTACACAACACAAAAGTAATTAAGATATGCAAAAATCCTAATTGCACATGAACCTGTTGACGGGACTTTGTGACCGGTCTCATCAACAGATGTAAGTTGTCACAAGGTATCGGGGTACCGGCCAACTTTGCGTGTAAAGGTTGACTAGGGAATAAATTCTCTGGGCCTTAAAGCACCTGAGTGTCAGGTCTTGACAGTGTGGGGAGCTAAGTTGGGTGTGTGACTGTTTTTGTTTGGGGGGGATAGCTAGTTTTTGGCTCGCCTTCTCTAGGTATTTTGTTAGTAGGTTGGGGTTTCCTACAAGCATGCATTAGTTTACCAAATAAAGAGAAAAGGATATGAATGGGTTAAGAGTTCATTCCTTCTACTTATAGTTATGCTAAATATTTCAAACATCAACCATGCTCTAATGAAATATACTAAATACTGAACATATATAGAACCAACGATTCATGCATATTCAATAGCAAGAGGAAAATAGGTTGTTAATCTACTTAAAACATTAGAGAAGAGGACATTAGAAACATACACCACAAAAGAGCGTTAACTCAGAGATCAGAAGACCAATAACATCATTGCCAAAACTCTTCCTTCTTCATTAACAAGGTTCCAACATCACTGGTGTGTACATCCATGGCTCCAAGAGAGAATTTAACTACTGCGAACTACTAAGAATTACTGAGCATTGAGCTCTGCAACTACAAGAAATGAAAATACCCGATGCTAACAATATGGACTACAAAATCATCAATTTTGCTGACCCTTGAAATGAGGTCAGAATTCTTATTTATACAGATAGGTTTCCCTAAAACTAACCTAATCTAATTGTACACTCCATAATAAAATATAATATCTGGTGGCCGATACTACTTGCACCACTGTACAATCACCTCGAAAAGAGTAGAGGTCTGACATATCGGCAAAAGAATACAAGAAGAAAGGATGGAAGAATCAACCTCGAGAAGAGCGCCAAAGAAAGAATAGAAGAAATTTGATCTTCCCAGAGTTTGAGGCTACATGCCTCATTAATGCAAAATGTGGCTCACTGTCTTTGATGCACTAGGTAGTTAATGCTGGAGCGGCACCTTGGGAAGATCACCAGTCAGGGCCATCCCTCTATCTAACATACCTTACTGGGGTCACTCACTTTCTGACACCCTTATTGACTATTGGATAATGACCGGTCGGCTCTGGGGAACCTGGACATGGGTCAGCGAAAGAATACAAAACTGTTGGATCCAAAATTTTGGAATTTGGGAGCTTATGCCCAAAGAATAATGAATGCTCAAAATACACCCTGCTGGTGAAAATCCCCAGAATCTGGAGAACTTTACTATCCCTTGTTGTTCTTGAATGTCTCCAAAATTTGGCTGATGCCATCTTCATCTATGTCCTTGATGCTATTCCACCAGTTGTGGACAATTCCAAACTTCTCTTCAATATCTCCAGCCCCTTCTCAAAATTCATCTACTATTTTCATGGAGTCATGAGCCCAGAGCATCATTTTAGATATTCTTGATAATTTTCCTCCGTTGAAGTCTCCGACAAACTGATACCGGGACTCCATCAACTCATCATATTTACTGAGGACATAATCCTCTGGGGTGAGTGTTCTGGTGGTGAAGGGATCAACTTGTGACACCTTCCAATGAATTCTTTGAATAGACCCAATGGATACCGGACTACCGTGACTTTCTCCTTTAGGGCCGTGACCAGTTGCCTGCATACATAAATTTTGAGGCCAAGTATGGAGTACTGGGCCTGGAGGAATTTGAATGATTCCTCTCACAAAATTCTTGCCTCTGTGATGACCTCTTCCCCAGAGTTGATGACTTCATCTAATATGGTCCTCCACCCTTCATATTTCTCTAAGTTTCCTTCTCATAGGAAAATGGAATTGGTTACTTGGCCCAAGAGATTATTGGCAAAGTAAAGGTTCGGAAGTGATACATCCAAAAATTGTCTTATGGCCTTGATTTTTTTGGCCATCCACCCGTCTACAGCCTGTGCCTTTTTCTTCATGGCCCTGAGAGCATCCATGTCACCCTACAGAAGAAGTAGTCTGGAGGTGGAGGCTTTTGGATGGATTTTGGCCAATGGCTGTGTAAGCTCTGCTAAAATCTTGAGGAGATTTTCAGTCTTTGCTCTTTCCTCCTTAAACTTCTACATTTGTTTATCATATCGGGCTTCCACTACCTAGGTTGCCTCTCTTAGCAGGTCTAGCTCTCCCTACTTGTCCCTCCTCCCTAGAGGCACTTCTGTGATTGCATAATCTTCGGCCCTTGCGGTTGCCACATCTATATCTAGGGGAGGTGTTGCAATTATTACAACTATGCTTCCTCCTAGAATGGTCTGGAGGGTATGGACTGTCTGAGCCTTTTTGGGCTGCTTGGCCTCTATGTTCTGGTCCATCATCTCGGCCAAGGAGAGGGGAACACCTGTCACTACCACTGGGGCCTTTCTCTTTCTAGATTCCACCAGCCATTGTGGCAGCTGGGCGATTTTGTCGCTAAGACTTGGGTATTGGGGCTCCCTTCAGAGTATGGCAGTGCATTCTCGGTATCTGCAATTTCATCAGGCTCTTTCTCCTTTTCTTGTTCACATTCCTGCTCTCTAGAGGCTTCAATGTCTTCCGCCCTGGTGGTGTCCTTATCCGTGGTTTCTGGGACCTCATCACCACCGACATCAGCATCACCTATATCATCAAGGATTTCTCCATCTTTCTTAGCATCCGTTGAATTGACATTTGTATCCTTGAGGTTCTTCCCCTCATCTTGTTGCTATTTTTTACCTTCGGCGTTATTCGCTGGAACATCTTTCTCCGTTGGAACATTCTCCAGAGGTGGCGGAGGTGTGTGGCCAATGTTTGACTATTGGGCCACTGAGACTACCTCACCAAATGTACTCTAGGGCACTTGGTCACCTATAGTAACCAAAGGCGTTTGGAGCATGACGGTTGGGGGTACGGTTGATCCCGTAGGTCTAGTTTCCCAAGTTGTCAGTTGCTCATCATTGATTTTCCTTGAACCTGTCTCAGACCCCTGGATGAGTGTTTCCTCCTATTCAGGTTCCTTCTCAGGTTCCTTTTTTTCTAATTCCTTTGCAGGTTCCCAGACCTCTTGTTCTGGGATTACCTCCTTTTCTTGTGTCTCCCCTTCATTAGGGATTATCTCCACCTCCTGTGTGGCTATTTCTTCCACCGCCTTATCTACCTCCCCATGCAGGTTCATATGCTCATCCATCTTGAAGATGTCATTGAAGTCATTGTGCAGGGGAGAGGTCTCTGAAATATCATCCAGTTTGGGGGAGTCTGAACTGACCTCCACTCAAGGAACATTGGGCATGACGGGGCTCGTGTCTGTGCTTGGGGGATGGGCTACCTTCTGCTTCTTCTTTCTTTTTAATGGGGCCCCGGCATCCAGAATATCTTCAAACTCCACCTCAGTGAATGTTTGCTTACTCATAAGTGTTGCCAATGAAGGGGATCCCATCAGGCGAGCGGATCCCACTGGAGTTCTTTGGGGTGCCCCAATCCACCATAGGGAGATCCAATTTGTTGATCCCTTGTTCTTTGTATGATGGGTCCTCCAGAGGCCCATCATTTGTAAAATATTTTAGAAAGCCTCAAAGCTTGAGTGCCTTCATTAAACCTTTAGACATCTGGGAGTGCTGCTGGGCCTAGAGATCAAAACTATCCTAGCAGTCCACCCTGAAATAATCAATGTCATCTTTGTGCTATGCGGATGCCCGGGGTAGCGCCTCTCTTATCTTTCCTACCAGATCAAAATTGCTTCTGGTATGGTGGAATTTTTCCACTCCCAGACTCTTCAACTCATTTTCAGCCTCCTTGGCTACTGTGAGACTAAAAGAATAGTTCCTACAAGTGATCGGGAATGGAATTTATATGACCTTTTTCAAGGGAATGCATGGAGCTCTAGGATTTGCCTACAGAACTCCAAAAGAATAATCCTATCCCCGTGATATCTAGGGAATAGGTAGGGTTTCCCGGAGAAGCCGGTCACCCAAATGCATGTATTTTGCTAGAATTGAATAAAATAATTATCGTAAGTGATCACCAAGTTCATCGCCTCTTGCGACAACCGGTACCAGTATCACGAGTAAGTGTCAAAATGTTGTGGTAAATGAACGTGTTGTTCACCCTGCATAAATTAGGGAAGCTGAGTTCCCAGTGAAACTGGGGATAATGCTCCCATGGGACCAACTAGCTGGACCTATTCTCAAGAATTCCCACTATCTACAATACCCAAAAAGTGGGTCTCTGTTTGGCTAGTGCCCATAACACATAAGATGTCATGTAGAATTTTGAATTCTGGAGGACACTCTTTAGCTGCGCATCTACATGATTGGTGATGATAACCACCCAGTTGAAGGTCTGACTATGGGTAGTGATGCAATAGAGGAATTAATACATCCATGCTAAAAAGTCCCAGGCATGAGGCTCTCCGAAGAGCCTGCACAAAAATATGATTCCCACCTGAATGCACTCTTTAAATTCACCGCAGGGAATCTCTAGCTTCATCTTTTTATAGTCCCTTCTCAGGGACTTCAGCCAGTGAGTATTGAGATTATTCTGGGTGGGGAGGGAGTCTTCCTTGATCTCCTTCAGTGATACAGACTGGGAATAAAAATAGATCCCTTGAATTGGGGGATCCCCAACCCCGGAGCAAAAGTGGCGGCATCCAAATTGATGATGGGCACTGGGTATTGTAGTGGCAGAGGATCAATGAGAAAAACAACCAGAGTGGGGGAATTGTAAAGCATCACTAGTTAAAGGATCACCTCTGGTGCTTGAACCAAGCAGGGAAAAATTGCAGCCTTGATAATTATGGAGGCGGCCACGTACTTCACCATATCATCTCCAGTGGCCCTCTGTTGATATATGGTTTGGACCAGTCTCAGTATCTGTGATTTATTGCAATTTAGAGTCCACTTTGGACTCCACAAGAACACCCTCCCTTGGGTACTTGGACGTTAGTGAAATTTTGGCCAACATCTTTTTTGCCTTTGTTTTTGTGGCTGCTCGAGTGGAGGTGGTTGTAAGCTCCAGACTTCCAGGAGGAGTTGTTACTTCAGACATGTTGATGGATTATCTGTAACCTACAAGACCAGAGAACTGTCAATACATAATATGTTATAAATACAATGTTTAATGGACTCTGGGGAATTCACCACCATCTTGCACCTGTTCAAAGAATATTAGTATGCATCAAAATCCTAGAATATGAAAGTTAGCAAAGATTGGATTCTGATCAACACCCGGGGGCTCTGGGGTATTGGTTTAGGCGACAAAAAATGGGATGAAGACCCGGGGAATTCTCAGCACTCATAGTCTAGAGAAACTATCCATTGTCAATGTGATCGGTTAGCGTGCTGTATTTGAATGACATGGGTTGTCACGTGGCCACATGACAGACGACATAAAGAATCTTAATGGTGACAAGTGGGATGACACGGGGGAAATAAATGCCAGATGAGATGTTGTTTGAATGCCCTCTCATGGGAGATTAATCCTACCATTAAGGCGAAAGGATAGAAGAGAGAGAAAACCACCATGGCTCAAACAGGTGAGGTGTCGAGTTCGATCCAGGTGAGCACCATCAGGACAAGCTCAACAAATTGGGGTAAAAGGTGAAAGGGAATGGTGAGCTTGACACAAAACAAGGAGGATATACATCAAATATACAGAGGGCCAAAGCACCACAAGGGCTGAAGCACAACTTGCAGGCTGACCCGATGACAAACTATATACAACTATATATAGAAACCACTAAACTTACAAGGTATTTATAGGAAATACCAATTTACAACTACACAGAGGGTGGGCAACCCTCTGGTAGAGCCATCCCACCAATGGGAGGTGACAACATGAACAAAACCAGAAACAAAAAGCAAAATAGAAGACGCAACAAAAACCAAAACTAGAACGAAATAGAAACATAACCAGAAAGCACAAAGGAGAACTAGAAAGGCCTACCTAAAAACATGGGGAATGTAGAGGAACGAGTACAAGAGGCGCTCTACAGCTGATTCACCTTTGAATGACCATGAGCCAACACTGCTAATTACTGCTAATCCACTATTAATCACAAAGAGAAAAATGTTGGTGAATCACCCTAATCACCTTTGAATCAATTTAATTGCTCTAATTGTTTTGATCGCGGTAAATGTGAAAGTGATTGGTAAATCCTATTTATACCCTTAGGGTAAAAAAGTGTTGCTTTCCCCTGCAAAACCCAAAAAAGGAAAAACCTACGGACTCTCGACCTGGGGATTCCATGCAGCCATACCTTCCAACAAAGAAGACATGATGGCAGAGAATCCTGGAGTCCGAGATTCGACCGACTTAAAAGACAAACACATTTCAGGATCGGGTCCCAGAAGAAAGAGAACCAAAAGAAAAAGAAAATGACCCTCACGGAAGCAAAGCCTGGAGGGAAACAAAAGGAACCAAGGAAAACAAAAAGCTAAAAAGGGGGACCCAACATTTTGCCCACAAAATGTAGGGACGGGTATGCAGGGTATAACAAATGGCGACTCACTGGGACGAATGCCTTAGCGCATTTGAGAAATTCAAAATCTTTGGTTAGAAAAACTAGAATTAATCTTTACCTGGAGCATTCTGCTTGCAAAGCATGAGGTGTCTAAGAAAGTCTAACTCATCATTGATTCAATCTTTAGTCTTTCATCAGCCGTGAGGTGTGTGCTTTGAAAGAAAATCAAGCTGATGATTTTTGGGAGTAGCAGAGAGAATGCACTGAATAAATTAGACCAAAGTCATCCTATCTTGCATGTTTCCCTAGGATAACAGAATTATCTATTCTTCAGTTCTTTTCTTTTCTTTTTTTTCTTTTCTTTTGAAGATGGGAAGGCGGTACTTCTTTCACCATGAACCTTAAGCTTAGCTAATTTTCATAGCGGTACTTCTTTCACCTTGCCACCTAATTCATATTGCCAAATAGGAGAGAATGTTCTGGACCTGGGATATTTTTATGACTTTTACACTTGGCCAATAACCAGTGTAACTGATCTGCCCTCAAGGACCATGTGATTACTTTCTCCTTAGATTTTTTGTTAATCGATGTTTGGACTTTTAAGATATGAATCTGATGAAGACTACCCATAACCTATTACCATATGTACAAAACAACTTGAGAGTGCAGAAAAATTCCATCGTGCTAACAATAGATTCCAAACTGTCCAAAATGCATAAGGTACCATTATAGGGACTAGATTTTATGCGAATCATACCTATCTACATAGGGGAGGGCAACACGCCGGGGACCCAAAAAACAAATGCAGAATAAAAGAAAGCCAAAAGTAAAGGCAAACAAGAAAAGGGGAAGGCAGTCCTGGAGGACGACTGACAAACTATTTACAAGGACAAGGCACTCTAAGAGGAGCATTGGGAAATATATTCACAAGAAAGATCTTTACATTTAGTACAACTTTGGGAAAACTCACCACCTACCTCATTCAAAATAGTGCTTGAGAAACTGTCCATCGATAGGCAATGGGATGGCCTCTCCGGTCATAGTATTGAGGTGATAAGTATTTGCCTCGCAAATCTCAGATATCAGATATGGTCTGAGCTAGAGCTGTTGAAACTTAGTGTGCTTCCCCTTCTTTTCCTAGGCCTTGTCCCACAAGAGGAATAGGTTTGAAATGTGAAAGGCCTTATACTAGGCTCTCCGGTCTGTTGACGAGACTTTGTGACCGGCCCTCCAACAGAGTGTAAGTTGTCACTGGGTACACGGGTACCAACCAACTTCACCTATAAAGGTTTCTCAGGGAATAAATTCTCTAGGCCTTCAAACACGCAAGAGTCGGGTCTCGACGGTGCGGGAGCTAAGTTGGGAGTGTGACTATTTTGTTCAGGGGGATAGCTGGTTTGCTTGGTTCATCTTCTCTGGGGATTTCGTTAGGTCGGGGTTTCCTGTAAACATTTGGATTATCAAAGAAACTTCAAAAGATATGCCAGTGTTAGAAGTATTCCATTCTACCTATAGTTAAGCAAATACATTTAAAACATCAACCAAGCTCTAACATGCTACACTAAATACTGAATGCATACAAAACCATCAGTTCATACATATTCAATAGCGAGGGGAAAAGAAGGTCATTAATCCACTTAAAACATTAGAGCAAGGGACATTAAAAACATACACCATAAAAGAGTATTAACTCA
This sequence comes from Thuja plicata, assembly GCA_018584345.1. Lineage (NCBI taxonomy): Eukaryota > Viridiplantae > Streptophyta > Pinopsida > Cupressales > Cupressaceae > Thuja > Thuja plicata. The sequence goes on along the minus strand of MU223704.1, from coordinate 77,260 downwards.
GAGATCAGAAGACCAAAAACAACATTGCGAGAATCCTTCCTTCTTCATTAATGGTTTTTCAGCATCAATGGTGCATACAATGATGGCTCCAAGGGAGAATCTATCTATTGAGAGCTTCTAAGAAATAAGGAGCATTGAGCTCTGCAACTACAAGAAATGAAATGCTAAAGTGCTATAGCTATGGACTGCAAAATCATCAATTCTCCTGATCCTTGGAATGAGGTTGGACTTGTTATTTATACACATACCTGCCCTAAAGTTAACCTAACTTAAATTTACACTCAATCAATAAAATATAATTTTTGGTGGCCAGTACTACCTGCACCACGTTACAACAACCTTGAGAAGAGAAGAGGTTTGACAGATCGGCAAAAGAAGACAAGAAAAGAGGTATGGAAGAATCAGCCTCAATAAGAGAGCCACAGGGAGAATAGAAGAAGTCTGATCCCCTAGGGATCGAGGCTACATGCCCCATCAATGTAAAAGGGGCTCACTGTCTCTGACGCACCAGGTGTTATGCAGGAGCGGTGCCTTAGAAAGACCACCTGTCAGAACCATCTCTCGAGATGACATGTCTTGCTGGGGTCACCTAATTTCTGACACCCTTATTAACTATCTGATAATGACCGGTTGGCTCCGGGGAACCTAGACATAGGTCATCAAAAGAATACAAAAATTGTTGTATCTGGTGCTCTGAGATCCAGGATCTTGCACTTAAAGAATAAAGAATGTTCACAATGTATCCTATTGGTGAAAATCTCCAGAATCTGGAGAACCCTATTTCCCTTTACTATTTTTAAATGCTTCCAAAACTTGGCTTATGCCATCCTCATCTATATCCTTAATTCCATCCCATCGGCCACAAACATCCTCAAGCTTCTCTTCAACTTCTCCGGCCCCATTCCAGAATTCATCTACTATCTTCACGACATCATGTGCCTGGAGCATCATCTTAGATAATCTTGATAACCTTCCTCCGTCAAAGTCCTCGACAGACTGATATAGGGATTCCATGAACTCATCATACTTACTAAGGACCTAGTCCTCTCGGGTGCATGTTCTGGTGGTCAAGGGGTGAACTTGTGACACCCTTAACACAAATGCCTTGAATAGGCCCAAAGGATACTAGGCCGCAGTTACTTTCTCTCTTAGGGCCTTAACTAGTTTCTTGCATACCTCAATCTTGAGGCCAAGTCTGGAGTACTAGGCCTAGAGGGAGTCATATGATTCTTCCCCCAAAATTCCTGCCTGTGTGACGAATTCTTTCTCTGAGGCTTCCTTCTTAGTAGGGATCTCCTCTTTTTCCAAAGCAACGATCTCTTCTACCGCATGATCTATATCCCCATGCAGGTTCATGAGCTCATCCGTCTCGAAGATATCATCAAAATCGTCATGCGGGTAGAGGTATCAGAGATGTCATTCAATTCAGGGGAATCCAAAATGATGTCTACTGGGGGAATGTCGGGCATACCGGGGCCTGCATCTGCACTTGTGGTGGGGTTCACCTTCTGATTCTTCTTCCTTTGTAGTGGGGCCCCGACATCAAGAATACTTGTAGACTCCACCTCAGCAAAAGTCTGCTTGCTCATAAGTGTGGCCAATGATGGGGATCCCGCTGGGTGAGCAGATGCTACTAGAGTTGCGAGGAGGCCCTGAGATAGTTGCGCGCTTATTCTCTAAATTGTCAGTCTTGACACCTCCATTTTCTCTTGTACTTGCACCATTATGGGGTGAAAACCCTTGGGAGGTACCTAGGCTGGGGTATCTTCTTTTTCCTTCCTCTTTCTTGTGTTGGGTCCTACAACTCTAGAGGTCAAGGCGGACCTTTGAGCAATTGGTCCTTTCCCGGTGCTCCTCAAACACACTTGCTCAAAATAGTTGTGAATATTTTCTACAATGGGGTGGCATACCCCCTCAATTGTTAAATCTTCTGGGTGGCCCAATCCACCAGAGGGAGATCCAATTTATCTAACCCCTGTTCTTTGTACAATGGGTCCTCTAGTGGCCTGTCATCTGAAAAACCCTTTGGGAAACCCTGAAGGTTGAGGGCTTTCATTAATATTTTAAACATCCATGAATGTTGGCAGGCCCGGAGATCAAAATTGTCCTAGCAGTCCGCCCAGAAATCCTCAATATCATATTTGTGCGGTGGGGACGCCCGAGGAAGTGCTAGTGTTATCTTACCCAGTGGATCAAAATTGTTTCTGGTATGGTGGAATTCCTCCAATCCCAGACCCTTCAATTCATTTTCTGCCTCCTTTGCTGCAGAAAGACTGCAAGAATAGTTCCCGCAAGAGATTGGGAATAGAACGTTTGTAACCTTCTTCAATGTGAAGAGGGCATGCAGCTCCATAATCTGTCTACAAAACTCTAAAAGAATAATTCTATCCCCGCAATATCGAGGAAGAAGATAGGGTTTCCTGGAGAAGCTAGACATCCAAATATATGTGTGCTGTTGGAACTGAATAAAGTAATTTCTGTAAGTACTCACCAGGTTCATCGCCTCTTGCGATAACCAGTATCTAGAGTCCCAAGTAAGTGTCAAAATATTTTGGTAAATGAACGCATCATTTACCTTGCAAAAATTTGGGAAGCTAAGTTCCCACTGGACCTGGGGATAATGATCCCATGGCGTCAACTGGCTAGGCCCATTCCTGAGAATGCCCATGGTCTATAAAACCTAAAAGGCAGGTCTCTATTGGGCCATTACCCATAGTACGTAGGATGTCATGTTGAACCTGGAGGTCTGGAGGACACTCTTCAGCTACGTGTCCACATGGTTGGCGATGATGGCCACCCAATTGAAGGTCTAACTGTGGGTGGTGATGTAGTAGAGGAAGTAATACATCCATGCCAAGAAATCCTGGGCATGGGGCTCTCTAAAGAGCCTATATAGAAATATGATACCTTCTTGGATAGGTTCTTTAAAATCCCCACGGGGAATCTCTAGCTTCATCTTTTTATAGTCCCTTCTCGGGGACTTTAGCCAGTGGGTGTTGAGATGTTGCTGGGATAGAAGGGAAGCCTCTTTGAACTCGTTTAATGATGTGGTCTGGGAGAGTACCATGGCTCCCTTGAATTGAGGGATCCCCAACCTTGAAGCAAAAGTTGCTGCATCCAGATTGACAATAGTCGCTGGATAGTGTAACAACTGGGGATCAGCGAGCAAGACAACTCGAGTGGAGGAATTGTAGAGCATCGCCAGTTGGAGTATTAGCTCTGGTGCTTGCACCGAGTAGGGAAAAATTGTAGCTTTGATGATCCCGGAGGCAGCCAAGTATTTTTCCATATCATCTCCGACGGTCCTCTGTTGGTAGATGGCTTGGACCAAGCCCTGCATTTCAGCCCAAAGTCTAGGATTTATGTCTATTATATCTTGCAACTTAGAGTCCACCTTGGACCCTACGAGAGCACCCTCCTTCGGGTACTTAGAAGTTAGTAGCAGTTTTTCCATCATCTTTTCGGCCTTAGTTTTTGCAGCTGCTTGAGTGGAGGTAGTTGGCAGCTCCGAGCTATTAGGAGGAGTCATCACTTCAGACATTCTGATCAATCAATCTGCAACCTACAAGACCAAAGAATCATCAATACATGATATAATAAAAAGAATAATTTAAGGACCTCGGGGAATTCACCACCACTTTGCACCTGCCCAAGAAACGTTAGCATGCATCAAAAATATTGGAAGATTAGAGTTAACAAGGATCAGATTTTGATAAACACCCAAAGGTTCCAGGGTATTGGGTTAGGCAAAAAAAATGGGATGAAGACCCAGGGGCTTCTCAGCACCCAGAGTCTGGAAGAACTAGCCGTTGTCGACATGACCGGTAGAGAGTTGTACTTAGCTGACATGGGTCGTCATGTGGCCACGTGACATAATGACATTAATGGTGAAAAGTGGGTTGACACAGGGGAAGTAAACACCAGATGGGATGGGATGTGAATGCCCATTCATGGGAAACCAATCCCACCATTAAGATGACATGACAGAGGAGAGAGAAAGCCACCATGCCTCAAACTAGCGAGGTGCTGAGTTTGAGCCGCAGTGGATACGTCTCTAACGAGCTTGATGATTGGTTTGGACATTATGGAGTGCAACGAGCTCGACATAGATGGAAGGATATACACTAGATATATAAGAATCAAATCACTATGAGGGCCGAAGCACAACTCGCAGGCTAACCGCAAAAATGGGTGTATATATAAAAATGTACGTGAAGACTACAATATATACATAATATACAGAAATACTTACAACATTCTACAACAATGTAAAAAATATACACTAAACTACAACTGCATAGAGGGTGAACAACCCTCTAGTAGAGCCAACCCACCAACGGGAGGCGAAGAGAAGAACAAAACCAGAAATGAAAAGATGAAACAAAACAAAGCAAACTAGAAAAACAAATGAGAAAACTAGGAAAACAAAAACCAAAGAGAAAAGAGCTGAAGGTTTACCTGGAAACATGGGGAATGTGTGAAAGATGAACACATGATGCACTCTACAACAAGTTAACCTTTGAGTGACCATGAACAAGCACTACAAATCACTATTTAATCAACCACTAAGCACAGGGAGCAAAACATTGTTTAGATTGCCTTAATTGCCTTTGAATCGCTCTAATTGCTCTAAGTGTTTGATCGCGGTAAATGTAAAAATGATAGGTAACTTCTATTTATACCCTTGGGTAAAAATACGTTGCTTTCTCTCCACAAACTCTGAAACAAGAAAACCTTCAGACTTCGGGCCTAGGGATTCCATGTAGCCATATCTTCTCGCAAAAGAAGACATGATGACAAAGAATCCCGGAGTCCGAGATCCAGATGGTTCAAAAGAACAGACCAACTCTAGGATTGGGTCCTAGAGACAAAATAAAACAAAAGAAAAAAGAAAAACAACCCTCGTGGAAACAAAGCCCGGAGGATAACAAAGGAAACAACAGAAATCAAGGAAAAAGGCAAAAGTGAAAAGGGGACCCAACATTTTGCCTACAAAATGTAGGGACGGGTATGCAGGGTATAACACGGTCAAACCATTGTTTAACTACTGCTTGGTGACCTGTGAAGTATTCTAGTGCCGCATCTCTTTGTTCCTCCATTCTCACCAGGTTCAGTAGCCGAACCTCCATAATGTTATCCTAGTTGTTGAATTCCTGCATAAACTGTAAGACCGAGATTTATAAGTTGATAGGGAATACTAGATTTTGGCCATAAACTAGGTGAAATGAGGATGTCTCCAAGGATGCCTTAATTCTGATGTGATTCTCCCAGAGGTCAAACCTAAGCTTTTGGTGCCAGTCTTGGGGGTTTTGTTCTAACAAGTGTTTGATCACCTCCAACTGATTTTTCTTAGTGGATTCAACCACACCATTACCTTAGGGGTAGTAGTTGCTGAAGAACTATAATGTGATCTTTCTTTCATAGGTCCATTCAAGTAATTATGCCAAAGAAAATTCCAGACCATTGTCACACACTATAGCGAATGGCATTCCAAAATGGGTGACTATGTTTTCTTCCAGGAATTTGATGACTACATCTGCCATGTTGTATTTGCAAGGAATCACCTCAGACCATCGGGTGCAGTATTTGGTAGCAGTCAGAATGTACTGGTGGTTGGAAGATGAGTTGGGGTTGATTTCCCTAATAAAATAAAATGCCCATTGGGTGAAGGGCCTAACTTTGAAGACCGGCTGCAAAGGCATGGCCAGGTTCTGCTCACGATGTGCCACCATTTGGCAAGTGTGGCATCTCCTAACGTGAGTGTAGAAATAATTGAAGATGAAGGACCAATAGTATCTGACCTAGAGAATGTGGTGGGCAGTGGCATCAGCTAAGCCATGCCCAGTTCCAAATTTCCTATGAAATTCTTTAATCAGTTTAGCAGCTTGGTCCCTATTTATGCAGTGGAGGTATATCCCTTCATAGTTCCTGCAAAAAAGCATTCCATTTTTTATCATGAAGTGTGTGCTTTTTAGCTGCAGGGCACATCATTTATTTTGGGGAAGCCCCTCTGGCATTTGTTGTTGAGAAATAGGTACACCAGATCTGTATACCATGGGTATTGGGTGATGGATTCCACTGTGTAAGTTTGGCATTCAATGTCTGGAGTTCCTTTCGCCATTGATCTACATAGTCCCTGCCCTCAGACTATCTTCATGGGTTGCATTTCTAGTTCATATTCTTGGAGGATGGCCATCCATTTTCCCCGACGTTCACCCAGTTCACTCTGCAGTAGTAGAGATTTCACGGCTTTGTCCAGAATGATAGAATGCACTTTGCTCCAGAGAATATAATGCTAGAATTTCTTCATAGCGTGGACTAGAGAAAAGGCTTGCTTTTCTAGAGATGAATATCAAACTTTGGCATTCTTGAAGTGGGAGCTCATAAAACCGATGGGTCGTTCTTCCCTTTCAACTTTCTAGGTTAGGACCGCTGCTGTAGAATACGGTGAAGCAAAGAAGTACATGTGGAATGGGAGGGAATAGTCCAAACTTGCCAGGACTTGTGCCTCCACTATGGTTTTCTTGATCTGATAAAATTCTCACTTTGCTTCGGGGCTCCAATCAATCTTCATGTCTTTCTTCATCATATCATTGAGTGGTTTTACTATCTCAACAAATCTAGTAATAAACCGTCGGAAAAAGTTTATCTTTTCGAAGAAAGACCTCATTTCTTTGTTGCTGCCAGGCATCTATAGATTCAATAGTGCTTCAACTCTCTTGAAGTCAATGGATATACCCTTCTCGGAGATGATATGCCTGAGAAGCTTCCCTTCAATGACCTTGAATATACATTTCTTAGGGTTGAGGGAAATTCCATACTGATGATATCTCTCACAAATTTGGGCGAGGTGGGCGGAGTGATCATGCCTGTCCCAGGAAAAGATGGTCAAATCATCCATGTAGATGATTATACATCTATTAACTAGGCCTTCGAACGCAATGTCCATAGCCTTTTGAAATGTTCCCCTGCATTGATAAGGCCAAAGGGCATCCTCCAGTATGAAAATGTTCCCCACTTGGTGGTGAACGCTATTTTGTCTCTATCTTCATACTTAACCATGAATTGGTTATACCCGGAGTACCCATCTAGGAAAGACATCATTTGGGATTCATTAACAATTTGTAATACCTCATTCAACTAGGGGAGAGGGTGATTATCCTTCTTGGATTCCTTGTTCGAATTGTGAAAATCCATGCAAAGGTAGATCTCACCGCTTTTCTTTCTCATAGGGATGAGGTTGGAAACCCAAGTTGTGTGCTAGATAGGAAAGATTATCTGGGCTGACAATAGTTTTTGAACTTCCTGATGAATTAGAGGTTCTATCAATGAGTTTACCAGTTTTTGCTTTTGCCAGAAGGGCTTAGCATCTGGTTTTAGTGGGATGGTATGGGTCATGATGGATGTGTCATAAGTTTTTAGATCCTCATACCCCCATGCAATTATATCAATGTATTCTTAGAGAATCGTGAGAATCTTCTCCTTCTCCTGTAGGTAGTAGGAGGTGCCAATGTGTACAAATTTTCCTTCATCAACCTGACCGATGTTGACCTTTTTGAATTTTCCCCCCTCAAAGGAGGATGATATCTTCTCTTGTCCCCAAGGGTCTGATTCAAAGATGCATTCTAGTGCTACCATCCCCTTAGGGATGGTGTTAGTTGGTAGGTTGATAATCCCATCATCTTCTTCACCCTGCCCAGTATCGTCGTGATCTCTTTCTTCCACTATCTAATCCTCGAAGACTCCAACATTGGCCATTAAGGCCAGAATGTGTTGGTCATCCTCAAAGACCTAAAAATGGGTGATATTTTTTGGGATGGATGGGGTGGGGACCATCTCAACAGAGAACTTCCAAAGCTGTGAGCCAGCCATTGGCTCAAGGGTGCTCGCCGATATGGCAAGGGCATCTGAAACGTAGTTGCATTTTTGGGGAATGAGTTCAATACCGAAAGCATCAAATTCTTCAATGAGGCTCCATGCTTTGTTGTGATATGTGACCAGCCTCTTATCGTGACAAGTGTAATGGATCTGGACTTGTTTAATGATCAACTCTGAATCACCCATTACCCAGAGGCGGGTGATTCCCCTTTTTAGTGCAAACAAGAGTCCAAGGACCAAGGCCTCATACTCTGTGATGTTATTCATGCAGTTAAACTAAAGCCTGTAGGACATGAGGAAGGATTTCCCCCACGGGTTGATCAATTCCACTCTGGCCCTACAACCTTGTTTAGACCAGGACCCATCAACCTTCAGGGTCCACAAGTCATTGTTTGTTTTCTGGGTCTGGAAGGCGAAGTGGTGTTTGGATTGATTTTGGGAGGGTTGGGAGGAGTTTCCTCTAGCTCTAATGGTGCATGGGTGAGGTTTACCTCTGAGGAAGTCTGTGGCTAGGATTTCTGGACAAGCGACACCTTGGGCATACTGTCAAAATGATTGATGGGTCCAAGCAAATCTGTTTTGTGTTCTTTCTCCTAGAGGGTGTTGATATGGTGGGTAGCAGCGGCGATGCAGGGCTCACACTCTAGTTTAGAATGTTTTTGGTAATGCATCCAACACCAAGTACTAGACAAGAGTATGTCAAGAGTTGTTGCGATACCCTATGAATTAACCTCACCCCTCATTTTTTTGTCCAGGTCCTGAATTCTCTGAGAAACTATGGGATCCTCCCCGGGGGTGAAATCAAATGTTAGGATCTCTAGAGGTCGGTACACCCTGGGGGAAGTCTTAGAGAAAAGGACTTCATTCACCCTCCTAACTTTAGTGAGGGTCTACTTCATCCTGGGCTGACTTTCTACCCAGATTTGGTTTGACTGCCCCTCCCAGGGGAGCCACAAGTGGGAGAAGTCCATAGAGAAATACCCATTAAGGGCCTTAGACCAATTCTGACTTAATAACATCCCATAAGTTTCGGGGATGTCCACCACTTGGATGTCTATTATGCTTGATATCTGGGGGTCTTGAATGAGCTGAATTCAGATGTTCTTCACTTCACTTACCATTTTTATAGCAGTTTTGTCTAGTTGGACTACTGTGCCTTTGGATGGAGTGGGAAAGAGTCTGAGCTTTTGGCATATAGATAAAGGCATGATGTTTCCCAAAGCTCCGGAGTCTACCAAGAAGTTGTGTAGGTTCTTCCCTTGTATGTTCAGACCTATTAGGAAGGGAGGATCCTTTGTATTTCCCCGGAAGACAGTCGCATTAGCATCATCAAAAGTGATAGTCTTGGGTGGGCAACTGACAACTTGCGGGTTTCTCAAGAGCTTCAGAAGGGCCTTCTTCAAATTCAAAAAATTCAGCAAAACCTCCATCAAGGTCATGGAGGTGGTGGTTCTTTCCAATGCCTTAGTGATGTCAAACCTTCCCCCCGGGTAAAGTTGGCTCCCCTCGGTCGGATCCTTAGCTTTGCTAGAGCCAGACCCTTTCGGTGGGAAGGAGCAATTAGTTGTATTATCCCGGGGACGGGTATCTTTGGGAGGTGTTGATGTATAAACTGACCCTTTGCCAGCCTAACTTTGAGTGTTGTAGGGAGTCCGTAGGTTGGTGAAGGCATTGGCCTCAAAGGCCAAGATAGATTCATCAAAGAACCCCTAAAATTTGAGCTCTTCTTCGTCCTCTTTGTCTGTCCCAAAGAAGATGGTCTCAGAGGTGAATGCACTATGAGTAGGTTCTTACACTGATGTTTTCGGGGGAGTAGGATGAATAGGTTTCTATCTGTTCAACTGGGAGATCATGATGACCTTCTTTAGTGTGGCATAGTTCACCTCGGAATGAGAGTTGGTGTCATGCAATCTACACCAATTGGTCAGGGGTGGAATTCTACAAGCTGTGCAGAATGACTGGGTCCAGTACTACCCTGAGTGGTGTTTTGGTTTAGAGGAGGGCCTCCAATGTTTGTGTTGTTGTTCCATTGCTGTTGATTGGGCCTAGGCCCATTGTTATAGTTCCTTCCTCTGACATTGGTATTTCATTGTCCGGAGAAGATATTCCATCTCTGGGAATTGGCGTTGTGGGGCACGAAAGGCCCTACCTTCGGCTGTCCCATGTCCATAGTCAGGGAGGACACCAATTGCTAGAGGGATTCAACCTCGTTGGATAGATGGGTGTTTGCATCACAGTGTGACAGTTGTTGCGGTTGGTTCCTAGGGAAGGTGGCAGAAGCCCCTGGAGTCCAGGACTATAATCCTCCAACTGTGGGTGACTAGAAGAAAGGTACTCCAGAGGGTTGTGTCAGTGGTTGTTGCATTTGCTGCGGCTGGTTCCAAGGAATGAATTCCAGACCTAGTATTGTCTGAGTTTGTGATGGGTACATGTACCAAGCCTACTAGTCTATCAATGGTGGTGGGACCATGGCCATTGCTGGGGCACCCATTGCCTGATTGGGGTTGTATCCCCTGATGTAAGAAGTTTTGTCGAGTATCGTGTTAAATGGTAAGCTCTGCCCAATCCCATCGGGAGCTTTTCTCAAACCATGGGACCACTCCAGGTCAAGGTTGTAAACCTTTTCCAAAGTAGCCTAGTCATTTGCGGTGGTGGCTCTCCAAAGGAGAGTGGAAACAAAATGGTCCATGGCATTAAGATATTTCTGGATGGTCACATCGGTGGATGGGATGAAGGGTCCCATGCACCACTTCAAGGTACGTTTGAACCGATGGTTAAATTTTGTGAGAGGTTCATTTGGTTCCTTCTTGATGGAGATAAACTAGATATGAGACCATGTCGGGTCCACGTGTACATGGAAGACCGCCAAGAAAGTGTCTTCCATATCCTGCCAACTGTTGATGGAGTTGGCGAGCAAGTTAAGGTACCAGTTTAAGTTGTTCTATCCCAAGGACAGAGGGAACATCCAGGTCACAACATCTTGATGTTGGATTCAATGTCGGTTCATGGAATCCTTATATGCCTGCAGATGCTCTTCTACGGTTTGTGAGCCTAGATTCTCATTTCTGGGGCAGATCGTCTTGGGGTGCAGAGGAAGATCATTGGTAGTGCCAGGGAACTGCCCCATTAGGGACCCGGTGTTACCGAAGTAAGTAGCCATTGGGGGTGTTTGATTTCAGCTAGACTGAGCATTGGTCCCTGAGTTTATCTGAGGAAGTTGAGTATTCTACTGTGTAGTGAATCCCTAGATAAGGTTGGCAGGTTGTTTGGTCTTCAGGGTCCTTTTATTTCAAGCAAGAGGCTCGAGTTCAACAAATTTTTTTGGGTTTGGGTCTAATCAAAGGATTCTTTCAAAGCACGCAGGTGAAAAAGATCCAATCCCACTAAAATATTGATTCCTAAAGCTATGGCTTGGGGAACCCTCGGGCAGTGTAAAGTCAAAATCTTCTAAAGGGGACGAGCTCATGCCCTCCTTCTAGCACTAGTTTCTGTTGATGGGACTTTGTGACCAATCTCATCAATAGATGTAAGTTGTCATCGGGTACTGAGGTACTAGCCAACTTCACCTATGAAGGTTGTTCAGGGAATAAATTCTCCAGGTCTTCAAGCACCTGAGTGTCGGGTCTCGACAGTGTGAGGAGCTAAGTTGGGTGTGTGACTATTTTTGTTTAGGGGGATAGCTAGTTTTTGGCTCACCTTCTCTGGGGATTTTTTTAGTAGGTCACGGTTTCTTGTAAGCATGCATTAGTATACCAAATAAAGAGAAAAAGATATACCAGGGTTAAGAGTTCATTCCTTCTACTTATAGTTATGCTAAATATTTCAAACATCAACCATGCTCTAATTAACTATACTAAATACTGAACATATATAAAACCAACGATTCATGCATATTCAATAGGAAGATGAAAAGAGGTTGGTAATGTACTTAAATTATTAGAGCAGAGGAAATTAGAAACATATAGCACAAAAGAGCGTTAACTCAGAGATTAGAACACCAGCAACATCATTGCCAGAAATTTTCCTTCTTCATTAACAGGGTTCTAGCATCATTGGTGTGTACATCCATGGCTCCAAGAGAGAATTTAACTACTGATAACTACTAAGAACTACCAATCATTGAGCTCTCCAACTATAAGAAATGAAAATACTGGATGCTAATAGTATGGACTATAAAATCATCAATTTTTCCGACCCTTGAAATGAGGTCAAACTTCTTATTTATACAGATAGGTTGCCCTAAAACTAACCTAATCTAACTATACACTTAACAATAAAATACATTATCTGGTGGCTGGTACTACCTGCACCACTTTACAATCACCTTGAAAAGAGCAAAGGTCTCACATATCGCCAGAAGAAGACAAGAAGAAAGGATGGAAGAATTGGCCTCAAGAAGAGTGCCAGAGAAAGAATAAATGAAATCCGATCTTCTCAGAGTTCGAGGCTACATGCCTCATTAATGTGAAATGTGGCTCACTATCTTCGATGCACCAGGTAGTTAATGTTGGAGTGGCACCTTGGGAAGATCACCTGTTAGGGCCATCCCTCTATCTGACATACCTTACCGGGGTCACCCACTTTTTGACACCCTTATTGACTAATGGATAATGACCGGTCAGCTCTAGGGAACTTGGACACGGGTCACCAAAAGAATAAAAAACTATTGGATCCATAATTATGGAATCCAGGAGCTTATCCCCAAAGAATAATGAATGCTCAAAATACACCCTACTGGTGAAAATCCCCGAAATTTAAAGAACTTTACTATCCCTTGCTGTTCTTGAATGTCTCCAAAATTTGGTTAATGCCATCTTCATCTATGTCCTTGATGCTATTCCATCGGTCGAGGACAATTCAAAACTTCTCTTCAATATCTCTGACCCCTTCCCAAAATTCATCTACTATTTTCATGGAGTCATGAGCCCAGAGCATCATTTTAGATATTCTTGATAATTTTCCTCCATTGAAGTCTGCAACAAACTGATACCGGGACTCCATCAACTCATCATATTTACTGAGGACATAATCCTTTGGAGTGCATGTTCTGGTAGTGAAGGGATCAAATTGTGACACCCTTCCAATGAATTCTTTGAACAGGCACAAAAGATACCGTACTGCCGTGACTTTCTCCTTTAGGGCTGTGACCAGTTGCCTACATACCTCAATTTTGAGGCCAAGTCTAGAGTACTGGGCCTGAAGGAATTCAAATGATTCCTCTCCCAAAATTCCCACCTCTGTGACGGCCTCTTCCTCAGAGTTGATTACTTCATCTAATCTAGTTCTCCACCCTTCATATTTCTCTAAGTTTCCTTCCCATAGGACAATAGCATTAGTTACTTGGCCCAAGAGATTATTGGCCAAGTAAAGGTCCGGGAGTGATACATCCAAAAATTGTCTTACGACCTTGATCTGTTTGGTGATGCACCCGTCTATAGCTTGTGCCTTTTTCTTCATGGCCCCAACAACATCCATGTTACCTTGTGGAAGTGGTGGTCTAGAGGTGGAGGCTTCCAGATGGATTTCGGCCAGTGGCTGTGTAAGCTCAGCTAAATGCCCGAGGATATTTTCATTATTTGCTCTTTCCTCCTTCAACTTCTACATTTTTTTATCATACCGGGCTTCCACTGCCTAGGTTGCCTCTCTTAGTAGGTCTAACTCTCCCTTCTTTTCCCTCCTCTCTAGAGGCACTTCTATGATTGCATAATCTTTGGCCCTCGCAGTTACCGCATCTATATCTAGGGGAGGTGTTGGAATTATTACAACTGTGCTTCCTCCCAAACCGGTCTGGAGGGTATGGACTATCTGGGCCTTTTTGGGCTTCTTGGCCTCTGTGTTCTGGGCCATCATCTCAGCCAAGGAGAGGGGAACACCTATCGCTACTGCTGTGGCCTTTCTCTTTCTAGATTCCACTAGCCATTGTGGTGGTTGGGGCAATTTTTTTTCTAAGGCCTGGGTATTGGGGCTCCCTTCGGAGTGTGGCGGTGCATTCTTGGTATCTGCAATTTTGTCGGGCTCTTTCTCTTTTTCCTATTCCCGCTCATACTCTCCGGAGGCTTTAGTGTCTTCCGCCCTAGTGGCATCCTTATCCGTGATGTCCTAGACCTCATCTCCACTGACATCAACATCACCTGTATCATCAGGTATATCCCCATCTTTCTCAGCATCCGTTGAATTGACATTTGTATCCTCGAGGTTCTTCCCCTCATCCTCTTTCTATATTTTTTCACCTTCGACATTATTCGCTGGAACATCTTTCTCTGTTGGAACATTCTTCAGTTGTGGCGGAGGTATCTGGCCAATGTTTGACTATTGGACCGCCGAGACTACCTTTCTGAATGTACTTCTGGGCACTTGGTCACCCGGAGTAACCAAAGGCATTTGGAGCATGAAGGTTGGGGGTACGGTTGATCCTGTAGGTCTGGTTTCCCTAGTCGTCAGTTGCTCATCATTGATTTGCCTTGAACCTATCTTGGTCCCCTGGACCAGTGTTTCCTCTTGCTCAGGTTCCTTTCATTCTAATTCATTTGCAGGTTCCCAGAACTCTTGTTTTGGGATTACCTCCTTTTCTTTCATCTCCACTTCATCGGGGATTATCTCCACCTCCTGTGCGGCTATTTCTTCCACTGCCTTATCTATCTCCCCATGTGGGTTCATAAGCTCATCCGTCCCGAAGATGTCATCAAAGTCATCGTGTGAGGGAGAGGTCTCTGAAATATCATCCAATTTGGGGGAGTCTGAACTGACCTCCACTTGGGAACATTGGGCATGGTGGGGCCCATGTCTATGCTTGGGGGATGGGATACCTTCTACTTCTTCTTTCTTTTTAACGGGGCTCTGACATCCAGAATATCTACAGACTCCGCATCGGTGAATGTCTGCCTTCTCATAAGTGTTGCCAATGAAGGGGATCTCGCCGGTCGGGCGGATTCCATTGGAGTTGAGAGGAAACCGCGGGAAAGCTGGGCACTTATCTTTTGACTTGTCAGCCTAGACGCCTCCATCTATTCATGAATTTATGCCATCATGGGGAGTGGACCTTGGGAAGGTACTTGGGCCAGGCCACTTTCTTTCTCCTTCCCTTTGCTTTTGCTTGGTACCATGGCTCTGGGGGTCGAAGCATACCTCCATACAATTGGGCCCTTATGGGTTTTCCTTGGACACAACCGCTCAAAACACTTATGACTATTGTCAATAATGGGGCGACTCACCTCTTCAATTATTAAGTTCTCCGGGATGCCCCAGTCCACCGGAGGGAGATCCAATTTGTCAATCCCTTGTTCTTTGTATGATGGTTCTTCCAGAGGCCCATCGTCTATAAATCTTTTGAAAAGCCCTGAAGGTTGAGGGCCTTAATTACACCTTTGGACATCTAGGAGTGCTGTCGGGCCTGAAGATCAAAACTATCCTGGCAGTCTGCCTAGAAATCTTCAATGTCATCTTTGTGCAGCGTGGATGCCTAGTGCAGCGCCTCTCTTATCTTTCCTACCAGATCAAAATTGCTTCTGGTATGGTGGAATTTTGCTAGTCCCAGACTCTTCAACTCATTGTCAGCCTCCTTGGCCACCGTGAGACTACAAGAATAGTTCCCACAAGTGATCGGGAATGGAATTGATATGACCTTTTTCAAGGAAAAGAATGCGTGGAGCTCCAAGATTTTCCTGCAGAACTCCAAAAGAATAATCCTATCCCCACAATATCTGGGGAGTAGGGGGGGTTTTCAGAGAAGCTAGTCACCCGAATGTATGTATGCTGCTGGAATTGAATAAAATAATTACCGTAAGTGCTCACCAGGTTCATCGCCTCCTATGACAACTAGTACCCAGTGTCTCGAGTAAGTGTCAAAATGTTGTGGTAAACAAACGCGTCGTCCGCCTTGCAAAAATTAGGGAAGCTGAGTTCCCACTAAACCTGGGGATAATGCTCCCATGGGACCAATTGGCCGGGCCCATTCCTGAGAATGACCACTGTCTGCAATCCCTGAAAAGTGGGTCTTTGTTGGGCCAGTGCCCACAATACATAGGATGTCATGTATAATTTTGAATTCTGGAGGACACTCTTTAGCTGCGCGTCTACATGATTGGCGATGATAGCTGCCTAGTTGAAGGTCTGACTATGGGTAGTGATGTAATAAAGGAAGTAATACATCCATGCCAAAAAGTCCCGGGTATGGGGCTCTCCAAAGAGCCTGCACAAAAATATGATTCCCACCTAAATACACTCTTTAAAGTCACCGCGGGGAATCTCCAGCTTCATCTTTTTATAGTCCCTTCTCGGGGACTTCATCCAATGATTATTGAGATGTTGCCAGGTGGGGAGGGAGGCTTCCTCAAACTCCTTCAGTGATACAGACCAGGAGAAAAAAATATCTCCCATGAATTGGGGGATCCCCAACCCCGAAGAAAAAGTGGCGGCATCCAAATTAATGATGGGCACTGGGTATTGTAGTGGTAGAGGTCAACAAGAAAAAAACCTGGGTTGGGGGTGTTGTAAAGTGTCGCCAATTGAAGGATCAGCTCCGGTTCTTGCACTGAGTAGGGAAAACTTGCAGCCTTGATAATTCTAGAGGCGGCCATGTACTTTTCCATATCATCTCCAACGACCCTCTATTGATATATGGTTTGGACCAGGCTCTGCATTTCAGCCCATAGTCCAAGCTCAGTATTTGTGATTTCCTACAATTTGGAGCCCACTTTGGAGCCCACAAGAACACCCTCCGTCAGGTACTTGGAGGTTAACGGAAGTTTGGCCAACATCTTTTCTGCCTTTTTTTTCGTGGCCACCCGAGTGGAGGTGGTTGGAAGCTCCAGACTTCTAGGAGGAGTTGTTACTTCAGACATGTTGATGGATTATCTACAACCTGTAAGACCGAAGAACCATCAATACATAATATGATAGAAATATAATGTTGAATGGACTTCGGGGAATTCACCACCATCTTGCACCTGTTCGAAGAATATTAGAATGCATCAAAATCCTGGAATACAAAAGTTAAAAAAGATTGGATTTTGATCAGTACCGAGGGGTTCCGAGGAATTGGTTTAGGAAAAAAAAATGGGATGAAGACCCAGGGACTTCTCAGCACCTGGAGTTCAGAGAAACTAGCCATTGGCGACGTGACCGGTTAGAGAGCCATATTTGGATGACATGGGTTGTCACATGGCCGCGCGATAGATGACATAAAGAATCTTAATGGAGACAAGTGGGCTGACATGGGGGAAATGAATGCCAGATGGGATTTCATTTGAATGCCCGCTCATGGGAGATTACTCTCGCCATTAAGGCGAAAGGACAAAAGAGAGAGAAAACCACCATGGCTCGAACAGGCGAGGTGCCAAGTTTGATCTAGGCGAGCACCATCAAGGCGAGCTCAATAAATTGGGGTAAAATGTGAAAGGGAATGGTGAGATCGATGCAAAACAAGGAGATATACATCAAATATACAGAGGGCCAAAGCACCATGAGGGCCGAAGCACAACTCGGAGGATGACCCGAGGACAAACTATATACAACTATATACAAAAAACACTAAAATTACAAGGTATTTACAGGAACTACCAATTTACAACTGCACAGAGGGTGGAAAACCCTATGGCAAAGCCATCCCACCAATGGGAGGCAACAACGGGAACAAAATCAGAAACAAAAAGTAAAATAGAAGATGCAACAAAAACCAAAACTAGAACGAAACAAAAACAGAACCAGAAAGCACGAAGGAGAACCATAAAGGCTTACCTAAAAACATAGGGAATTTGGAGGAACGAGCATGGGAGGCACTCTCTAACTAATTCACCTTCGAATGACCACAAGCCAAAACTGTTAATTACTGCTAATCCACTATTAATTACAGAGAGAAAAATGCTGATGAATCGCGTTAATCGCTTAATTGCTCTGAGTGTTTTGATCGCGATAAATGTGAAAGTGACTGGTAAATCCTATTTATACCCTTAGGGTAAAAACATGTTGCTTCCCCCCCAAAAACCTTGAAAAAGGAAAAACCTCTAGACTCCGGACCCGGGAATTCCATGCAGTCATACCTTCCAACAAAGAAGACATGATAGCAGAGAATCCCAGAGTCTGGGATCCAACTGACTCAAAAGACAATCACACTCTGGGACCAGGTCCTGGAGGAAAGAGAACCAAAAGCAAAATAAAATGACCCTCACAGAAGAAAATCCCGGAGGGAAACAAAAGGAAACAAAAGGAACCAAGGGAAACAAAAAGCGAAAAAGGGGGACCCAACATTTTTCTCACAAAATGTAGGGACGGGTATGCAGGGCATAACAAAACCCTAATGAATTGTATGAAAATCACATCTGACTATCCAAATCAAAAGTGGAATGTAAGGAGTTAGGTTCACAAAAATGTAACATAAAAGGAAATGGATTTGGTAAGATACAGTAAGAGGGGGGTGTAAGTCCACATAAAGTAGTGAACTAGGCCCTATCTCCTTTTATGTTGCATTGGAAGGAATATGATCCACTTAGGCTAAAAAGGGGAATCAACTGCCAAGTGGATGCAATGATTCCTTCATTGTTATGAGATTGAGGAGTCGATGTGTGAATGAAAAATTGATGAGGAGATGCAAGATTTAGGGTAAAATAAAGAACAAAGTTGACTTTCAACATACACAGACTGACAAAGATCTGACAAACTAATTCCACTATTGAAGATAGAACCCAAAAACTATAAAAAAAACCTACATATTCAATTTTGAGTTGATTTGAATAGATTAGATCAATTGGGTCAGCATATTCCTAGGAATAGGTTGGCCTATTCCCTACAATTTTGACTATTTTCAATTGCAAACTATAGCCGAGATCCCATAATTTCTTGAACTGGTCCTGAAACTAGCACCACATATTCTTGAGTACATAAAAGAGAGAAATTATTGGAGAGACGAGTTTGCCTCAATAAAACCTTGGCTGAGGAGTTAAACTTAAATTAAAATTAAATGAACTTAATTTGAAATCATGTCGGTACAAAGTAGAGGTTAGGTCTAAAAATGCAATGTTTATACCTTCACAAATGGACTTGGAGTCGTAATATATATGAAGACAATTGAAGTAGTTTTCATAATGTTTTGAATTGTTTAGAAGAATCAAGGATGCCTTTCACAAATGCCTAGATTTTCAAATACTCCTAAAATCTCCAATTTTTTTTATGTTTGATGTTACTTTCCTTAAGAATGGATTAATTCACATTGATATTCATGTGTTTGAAAGAAGAAAATTCTTGCATGATTTTGGTTTCCTCTTCTTGGCCTTCAATGATGGAGAGAAGCTTGATATACTGGAGAATATTCCCTTTGCAAATGCCTTGGATGCTTGAAATATACCTTAGAATGCTTGAGATTAGAGAGATCTTTAACATGCACTTGAGGTTATGATCTTGTTACCCAAATGAGGAGAGGTAGGTTTCGTACATACCCATCATAAACATTTTAGAGCTTGAAACTTGAAGAAACCTGATGAGAGTTTGAATTTCCCACTCTACCACCAAGACAATTACATGGTCCCAAATTTGGAGCAAACATAGGGGAATAGGCCAACTGGGTCATACCATTCCCAAGAATAGGATGACTAGATTAGCCTATTTCCTCCTAAAAGCATCAAAATTTGGACCATGGGCCCTAATTGGGAAGGGGATGACAAAATGAAAAGAAAAATCAAGATTGGATCAAGCATAACAAAAAAGAAAGCCCAAGGACACTAAAATAGGGACTAACTAAGATTCCAATTTGAGGTGAGTACAATTTAGGATGGTACACTAACTTAAAAATCCTTGCTAGAACACAAATATGAAGTTCAAGGTTCATCCTAAACAATATTAAACAAGAATGTTCCAAAATATTTAGAATAAAAACCACACCTGATTATTTACATCCAACTAAAAATTCATGTTATTGGAAAAAGAAACCATGAAAACTTCAAATCCATCTAATCATCCATAAATAAAATGAGTGATCTAAAGTATTAGTAGAACTCATACAAAATATATACACCCAACTCATAAATTTTAATCAGGGGTTCTCTGTGTCAAACTTATTAGTACAAAGAACATACACATCTAAGAAATCTCATTGCATGGATAATGCAAAATCTAAAAATATATCATGGCACCAAGTCTACTTATCAGTATTCATGCTAAGGCGTAGCTAATAATTACATCATATAGAAATAAAGAGGGTAAGTGCACAAAGATGGGGAGGCCAAAAAGTGTGACCTATTTTATGGCTCCATAGATGAGAACATGTTATAACGTGCACATATTATAACATGATTTTATTATGGTTTGGAGTGATCAAGCCTAAAGATAGATCAATTCAAATCATAATGCGATCATTTTATAATATGCTTTCATAATGGTGTCTTGACCTTAAAAATAAAAAACTTAGCTCCAACATTCATTTTAATGATTGTCCCTCAGTCAAACCCATGGTCTACAACTAAATTATCAAGTACACTTGTGTTTTTGGAGACCTTTTGATCATTATTTGTTCACTAGATCATCACCAAAATTCTACCGCAACATTATCGAGGTTGAAGAGGTAAGTATTTTTACTTTTTTTTAGTGTTAATGTTGGATTAAACATGTATAATTTTAATAGTTTTTAAAGTGGAATATGTTTAATTTCTAGGAGTTGAGAATGCAACACTAAATGATAAAAATCTTGATAAACTACCTCATCAAGACCCTACTAAAGAACAAAAACAAAAAAACCTTCCTTCAATGCCTCTATATTCTCCAAGAATACAAGAAAATATATTGGGTCAAACAAAAACTAATAAAAGAAAACTCGAGGCATTAATCACAAAGTTGAGAGATCTAGTAGAAAGAAACTTCTATAGGTCCATGCTCATTGATTCACTATAGTACATCATCTCTTGCATAGTATAAGTAAATGACCAAATTATTAGTTGCTCAAATAAGAGGGAATTACAAAGATAATTTTATCTTATGGTAGACTAAAAATAATAATTTGAAATCTAACTTGTATTCATTGTTCATCAACCCACAAACCAATGCATCCATACACAGTGCTTGCATGAGCTTACATATTGATTGGTGCTACTATCAAGGGGCAATCTAAATAATTTTTTACATAGGTGGTGGATGGGTTTTAACAATCCTCCATGAAACAGAAATGAGGTTCCATAATAATTTTTGAGGAAACTCTATTTTAATTTTGTCCTCAATGAGAGCCTTGATTACTTTGACATGCAAGACTTCCAGGGTATAGGTCGGAGCTCTGCACAAGATAGAGTGAGGGCACAACATGCACAAAACTATGCAGGAAGACCTCTAGCTAGACTATATTTTGAGCATGTCACTAGATCTCTTCCATTATGAAGGAGTGTATTGAGGTGTAGGCCTAAGAGTCTATTAGCTCACCGAATTTGACCCTAATACAACATATTAGGACTCTGTAATAAGATCATGCATGTGAGTCATCTAGACCTCGACATCTACCTCAGTTATATCAAAATTGTGAGTCCATTTATGCTTATAGGTATGAAGATGATTAGGATGCACATGGACAAGAAACATCTATAGCAAACGAAATGGTCTTGACAAGTGATTTTCTGAATGAAACATATGACATTGATAGTTAATTTTTTTTAACAAGTTCAAATTCAATTATTTAAATTTTATTTTGAAATGTAAAATTAACTAAATCATTAGATTGATTATAATTTAATCTCAAGGTTAGAGTGTTTATCTTGTGTCTAGCATCCCTCCACCTCCTGATTACATATGATGTTGAGACCATAGATATATAAAAAGTAAAGAAATAATACCTATAATACATACGAATAGTTCAATCTTATATTCAAATATTTATTTTCTTTATATTGTAAAGCTATGATTTTCTCTAATGTGCTTATGCAAATCCAAGTACAAGATCACAAAGTAGCACTAGAAGATAAGCATCTATAGGACCTTCTTGATAACTAGCATAATGCTTTTGTATAATTTCTAGAGTCCTATCCCATGAGCTTCCTCTCAACCTCATGGGAATAGAGGTGGTCATGGTTAGTATTCCAAACTAGATTATAGAACCCAATCACAAAGCTCTTAGTTGCAAGGTTTTGATGATTGTGTTACGCGTGGATGGTCTGAGCTCTTTCAACCAACTTTTGTCTCTTTTCGTTGACATGATGCTCCTAGCTAGCTAGCTTCTAGAAAGCTCATTGTTTGGAGCTAGTGGTTTCCCCTATTCGATCTTAACAACCTTTAGAAGGTGAAGAAGCTGGGGTGCTCCTAGTTTCTAAGTCCTACTAATGACAATATTATCCTTGTTGATGTGTGGGATGAATGAAAAGTGATCATGATCCCTCTCCTATAATTCTTGTTCTTGTTGTCAATAAAGAATAATATATTATTTATTCATCAAAGAATAGTGATAATTAGAATCACCTATTAATTACAAAATACAAATATTTTAAAATAAAAAATAAATTTAAATTGAAAAACGAAAAAATTTCCACTCATAAATATATCTGAAGAGCATCTCAACCTCCACCCCACAAAAGGCCTCCAACACTCATTTTGCAAGATAAAATAACAAAATATTTTCAAATTGAAAAATCCAAAATTTAACGACGGCCTAATTTCATATTAGTAAGTCATCTCAACTTGCACGCCTGTGAAGGCCCCAAGAGCTCACAAAGCACTCTAAAATTGTGAAATATATTGAAAAGAAAAAGAAAATTCTGAATAGGAAAACCAAAATTTTGTTCTTGATGAGTTCAGTTATAGAAAATCATCTCAACCTGTGAGATAACTCGGCAAAAGGCCATCGAAATTCTCAGCTAAAATGTTTCATTTATTTTTGGTGGATATTTCATTTCATATATCTAAAATTATCTACAACTGTGTCAAAATCCATCAGACAAGGAGATATCGTTAATATGTGATGTTTCATTTTCTTGGCAGAATAGAAATCTTCCAATCTTTAATTCTCAATTCAAAACAGTTTAATTTTAAATTTTAAATTTTCATATCACATAACAAAATGATCTTGTGAATATATCAAATAGTAAAATGATCTTGTGAATATATCAAAAAAACAAAATGATCTTGTGAATATATCAAATAGCAAAATGATCTTATAGATGATATAAAAAGTCTCCATATAAATAATCAAATTCAACTTAAAAGATAAACTGAAATCTAAATTGTTGGTAATACACAGAAGGCCATTGTTAATCTGTTTTCTAGATTATTTTCTTAAATAGTAACTATTAAAAGATGGATTAGGATTGCTTATGATGGATCACGGAGTGTGATCCGAAACGTTGATGCTTAAAAACACACACAATCAAAAACCAAAAACTCAGCTCTAATTCAATGGATTGTGGAAATCTGATCGATTTAACTATTAAAAGAGTTGAAACATTTTTTTTGTAATCTTTAAAATTCAATTCTTTTGTGAAATAGATATCCTTCTAATTCTAAAATCAGAAGAAAATCAATTTATCTATATCAAATAAAAAAACTATTTTATATTACTTATATTTCCATATCAAATAACAAAATTATAGATGATATGAAAAATCGATCAAATTCAATCCAAAGGATAAACAGAAATTTGGGCTGTTGGTAAAATTAATGATTTCTTAAATTGTATTTCTTCAAGAGTGAAAACATTGACATTTCATTTGAATTGGGCTCCACAAGACTAGAATTCTTGAACAGATAGTTTTTCTTTCACCAAAATAGATGGTAAAATTATTGATTTCCTAAATAGATGGTAAAATTATTAAAATTATTGATTTCCCAATCAGAACATAGATTTTCAGAGGAACTTTCTATTATTGATTTCTTAATAGAAACATACATTTTCAGAGGAGTTTTCTATTAATGATTTCCTAATCAAAACACATATATTTTGAGAGGAGCTTTCTATTCAAACATAGTAATTGGACAGAAAAAGGGTGATAGAACAAATCAGATTGCATAAATGTAGGGAAACTTAAACTCAACAGATTAGGTGAGATCTCATTGTCATTTGAGATGCATATATTATATTTTTCTGAAGAGATAGCAGGTAAGGAAAAGCGTACCCAAAAACAAAACAAAATAAGCTTCTCCAATTCGTTCCTCAACTCAAAAGAAATAACTTTTCAACATTATATTTTCTGCATATTTCTATGTTTAACAACTCAGACCCACATTAATCAGACCCACATTAATTTGACTGTTACATATTTTACTCTAAAAAGTTTATGGGACCCAAACCAAACTTTATTAGACTTTAGAAAGAGTAAAATAAAAGAGAGTTTATGTATCCCCCGGCCCCTTTTTTGTGAATATGTATCTTTAATATTTTATTAATAGAAAAGGACTATTCATAAAAAAAAAAGAGAGTTTATGTAACCCATCGCCCTTATTCCACCATGCCTTACTCTTTTCAAAAGCTCTTTTCACTGAATTGTTGTTTATGGTTTTAATGATTTGATAATATTGTAATGCTGAAAATTTGTATTTTTATTCAATTTTATGTATATTTATGTATAATTGATTTAGTGTATTTAATTTTTTTTAGTATTTAGGCTTATGTTTATTATTTTTGTAATATTTATGTGAACTCAATTGATTTGTCTGTTTGATTTCAATCTCTAATCAAATCATTATCTATAATTCAATCCTATCAAACATGTAAGTCAAGTTGGTTGTTTTCTCCAAATCTTGTCTAAAAGTGTGGCATTGTCCTTGTAAATTTGATCTTTATCCTTTTAATTATAAAATCAAAACCAAACATTTAGTCGAGTAGTCTCATCTTGCACTTTGACCCCACTTCAACTCTCAATAAATATTCATAATTTGGTGTTACGTTAGTATATTAAAAAAAAATCATTTGCATTCATTTTGATCACATGGCATGATGTTAGAATATCTTGAAATTTATTTTTTTGTGTTTGCATTCAAATCAAGCAAGAAATATAGTACATATCATCACACTTATTGTAGTACTTGTGAATCGCTTAGCAATCATTATAGAATCCATGTGCATATTTTAAGCTTGATGCTTATAAGAGTATTGTAGATATTGTTGTTTTGATAAAATTAAAATTAAAATATAAAAAGCAAAATCTACTTTTTAGTGAATTCACAAGGCAAAATCTAGAAAACATCACAAGTTCCTAGCTACAAACTAGCTCCAAAACTATGAAGGTGACCATCCATAAAATAGAGAAGAATACTCCAATTCTCATCCATGCGCATGGATATCTATCATATTTCTAAATATTAAGGTGCACAAATTCAATTTCATTTTCATAAATCAATACTCAATCTTTTCTCATAAAGTTCTGATTAATAAAAAACAGGTTTTACAAGGACCCGAAACCTTTACAAAAAAAGAGAGAAAATTGAGAAAATTCAATCTTTTCTCATAAAGTTGAGAAAATTCTCTAATTCGTTATTATTTATGGCATGATAATATTTACTATTTGATATTATCTAACCTATTTTATTTTATTCCTCTTCATTTAAACCTTACACTTGAGGGACATCTTGTCCTTAGGTTAATGTGTACTTAAGTATGTTTACTTATCAAATTAGCTTTAGAAACACCATTTTTTCTTGTCATTTTGGTGAGCTTTAATTATAACAGATGCTATTAGTCAGTTTGTGTGTTTTGACTATAAGTCCTCTTTGATCTATGATCGATTGATGTTGTAAGGCAATAAGACTTGTTGTAATTATGTATGAGAAGTGAGCTCTAGGCAATTGCCTGAATGCATGTGCATTCCCCTTTTGTAATACTCCTAACAGGGTACAATACTTATTACTGAGTGCATTCATCTTGTGGGTTCCATTCCCACTGTTGGTTTTCCCCTAATAGGGTTTCCACATCAAAAATATTGGTGTTATGTGTGTCTTATCATGTTGAGATCTTGATTTCATGTTTATCATTCAGATATGATATTAAAGTTGGTAAGTTGGTGGAAGTTTATTGATACTGTGGCACAATTGATTCAGCCCCCTCTCAGTTGTGTGTGTGCTTCTTAAGGTCTAACAATTGCTATCAGAGCTAGAGATGCATCAGTCTAGTGTGCTTACAAAGCTTTCAATCTTCTGGATTTATGTTTTGGTGGCTGCTCCTTAGGGGGAGTAGTGTATGGTAAATAGTTCATGGAATGTATTGTTCATATTTTTGGCCTCTATGACTTAGTGGATACATGTTTCTTTGTCATTGATGTCAAAGGGGGAGAGATATTCATGTGAATAATAAGTGAGATTTGAGGAGAGATATTCTATATGAGGGAGAGATTGTAAAACAAAGATGTCATATTATGGATATTGTTGTTGGTATTGTTTCTTTTTGCATTGATTAAACTTTTCACATCATATATTACCATCAATGGCAAAGGGGAAGATTTTTAGATGTTGTCGAGATGTTGTTCAGATATGCTTATATATGTTGGCATTAATGTTTTTTCATTGATGTCAACATAATTCTACGGTTGAGGATAATGTTCCTAGTATATTCATTGAGGTTGAATTGGTTGGTATAGATAATAGACAGAAGATCTACAGTTGTGATCATATAGTTGTGTTTTGAGATGTTTGTAGATGAAGCATGTCAATTCACAAATGTTATAGTGATGATTTGAGAGGGTTATGATTGATTTATTAGATAATGGTGTTTTGGTTATTCAGGAAGTGACAAAGTTTCAATTTTTGGATTGGTATAGATCAGTGTTGAAGAGTTGTTGGTTGCTAACTTGGTAGTGAGTTTGGGACATGCATATGTGTGCTCAACTCGAGTGGTTCATGATTTGGATGCTGGAAAGCTATTTTTATTGAGTAACAGAGGTTGCAGATATTATTGATGATTAATAGTGTAGAGAAGGATTTAGATCTTGAGTTCATGTTGATGCTAAGGTTGCTGAGGTACTTCATGTTGCTTGTTGATGCTTCTTGATCATGTTATAACTGTGCTACTAGTTCTCATTCGTTGAAGTGATTGGGTTGTATGATTCTCATATAATATGTTGGTGTTCTTCATTTGATCTTAGCTGACTTGATGATGTAACATGTTGCAAAGGTTTAGAGCATGATTTGTGGATCTGGAGCATGTTCAAGGTTGTTGATATGGGTCATTGCAATGTCTTGGATGACATTCAATGGATCACATTGTGGAATGAATTGTAATTTATTTATTATTGATAACTAGGTTCATGGTTGACCTAGTTGATGGATTGTATAAATATAGATGTAATCATTTGAAGTTGCGAGTGAGAGAGGATGTGTATAAAGATGACATAAATGATGTATGTGATGTTGTATGAAGAGGTATGAATGAAATCTAAAATAAGTCAGAGATCTGTTTATTGGAACTATTTTTGGCATAATAGATGCTATCAGTCAGTTTGTGTGTTTGGACTGTAATTCTTCTTTGATCTATGATCAGTTGATGCTATAAGGTAGCGAGCCTTGTTGTAATTGTGTTTGAGTAGTGAGATCTAGGAAGTGTGCATGAATGCATGTGCATTCCCCTTTTTTAATAGTCCTAATAGGGTACAATACTTATTACTGAGTGCATTCATCTTGTGGGTTCCATCCCCACCATGATTTTTCCCCTAACAAGCTTTTCAAGTAAAAAATCTTGGTGTTATGTGTTGCTTATTGTGTTGATATCTTTCTTTCATGTTTATCATTGAGATCTAAGATTAAAGTTTGTAAGTTGGTAAAATTTTATTGATATTGTGGTACAACTGATTCACGCCCCTCTCAATTGTGTGTGTATTTTAAGGTCTAACAATTGGTATCAAAGCTAGAGATGCATCAAATTATTGTGCTATGTAAGAACACTCAAATGATGCATCTCTAGCTCTGATTAGCAGGGGAAATCACCCCAATCTTACCTCAGAGATACTCAAAAGTATCCTTTCATAAGGTCTTCATGAATATATATTGAATCTTCTCTTTAGCAGATACATACTCAAATATGACTTATTTCTCACTGACTTTGTCTCTCAAGAAATAATATTTGATAGAAATATGCTTTCTCTTTGAATGCAACACAGGGTTCTTTAAAATACTGATAGCACTTGAATTTATAAAGTGTATATCAATAGGATCATCAATAGTCACTCTGATATCTTTCAAAATTTGTTTCATCCATATTAATTGTGTACAATTAGTAGCAGAAGAAACATACTCAACTTTAGTAGTAGATTGTGATATACAATTTTGTTTCTTACTTTCCCATGAAACTAATCTCTTACCCAAGAAGAATTCTCCACCACTTGTGTTCTTTCTGTCATCCACATTACCTGCTCAATCAACATTAGTATATGCACTCAATGTGAAATCATCATCTCTACCATACCATAATCCATAAATAAGTGTTCCCTTCAAGTATCTAAATATCCTCTTAACAACAACAAAAATATGTGATTCCTTCAGTTTTGCTTGAAATCTGGCAACAATGCAAACAACATTCATAATGTCTGGTCTAGTTTGTGTCAAATATAACAGTCCAATGATCATTTGATATATATATCTAGTCTAATTTGTATTAGGTGTATCATTAATCTTTGTCAATTTAAAACCAGTAATCATAGGAGTGCCATTAGGTTTTGAATCATCCATACCAAATTTCTTCAACAATTGTTTCACATACTTAGACTAAGAAATTAATATACCCTATATATTTGTATAATTTGCAGTCCAAGAAAGAATTTCATCTCCCCTATCATAGACATCTCAAATTCCTTACCTAGATTTTCATTTCCACAAAAATTATATCATCCACAAAGACTTCAACAATCAAAATATTATCATCAATAATTTTGAAGTATAAATTAAAGTCAGCAATACCTTCATTGAAACCAATCTTCAATAAATATTTATCTAACCTCTCATACCAGGCTCTAGGCACTTTCTTTAGTCCATATAAAGATTTATTCAATCAGAAAACCATGTCATCTTTATCATTCAAGGAGAAACCATCAGGTTTCTCAATGTAGAATTCTTCTTCCAACTTGCCATTCAAGAATGCAGACATAACATCCATCTGATATACCTTGAAATTTTTGTAAGTAGAATATGCAAAAAACACTCTAACAACTTGAATTTTAGCAATAGGAGAAAAAGTATCCTTAAATAAATACCTTCCATTTGAGAACATCCCTTACAAACAAGTCTATCTTTGTTTCAAAACACTTCACCATATTCAATCAATTTGTTTCTAAGTACCCATTTAGTACCAATCACATTCTTGTCCACAGGTCTAGGAACAAGAGTTCAGGACTTATTCTTTTCAATTTGTTCCAATTCTTCTTCCATAGCTTTAAACCTGTTAACAATTTTCTTGCAGAATCAGTATAAGCATCAATGCTTGACTCTATGACTCCCAACTCATGATTCTTGCAAGTAAAATGACTAGTTGATGAGGATTTGATCCTTGTTCTTCTTCAAGCTCCTTAAACTCATGCGGGTGCACCTCTTGACTTATTGTTTCAATAAATCAAATAGTCGATTAAGGATTTTTATCCCTCTTCTCTTTGATCTCATAGGATCAGACATGATAACCTAATGGATTCAATTATTTAATGAATCAATAATTATGTCTGTATTCTTCAATACACATCCTAGACATCTATGCTCTTAAGAAGAAAATAAAAATTATTCAGTATTTGATGCATTGATGATGATCACTGCTAGACCAGTAGAGACCAGTACATTATTCATTGGGAAAATAATCAAAACAAGATATATCCACAAAAACTTATTAATAATAACACATCAAGAACCTAGGTGAAATGTCTTACAAGTCACCTTCTCATTCCCACATCTATGTATCAAATTATTATGAAAGTCTAGAACTCTCTGAAACTACCCTTAAGACTTACTCTCTTCTTGAAAGAAACTTAAAAATAATCTCACAGTTACCTTATAACCAGTGTACTTAAAATGCCTTACTGATTTAATACACAAGAAGTCAAATACAAGAACATGAAGACATCACAGATATGCAAAAGGAATTCCTATTGTATTCTCATTAAATCCCTCTGTTTCAATATATCATAATGAAAAAATCTTTGAACATAGACTCAGAATCAGGAAACTAACTAGAAGCATTAATTTCACCATCCTTGTAACAATGGAGAAAAAGAAAGATAAAGAAAAAAGGGAAAGCCAATTTCAGCAACCGACACCTATCTGTTTCCAAGGAAATATCCTCTTCCTCTCAAAAATTGATTTGATATTCTCCTTTAACTGCCTCTTTCTTTCAATCATTCTCTTTAACCAATTTTATTCTAGGCATGCTCTCTAAAATCTGATTTCATTCTTTGTAAAATTTGCCTCCCGTAAATGCTTCTCTTTCAAGCTTGAAATAAAAATATTTCACAATAACTATAATGTTTCAATGCTTTAACTTGCACATTATTTTAATTTTATCATATAATATCTTGTCTATACAAATATGACTTTTACTTGGCCTTTAATATTTATGCACATACTATAGTCTTTTAAATCCTTTTACCTTTTAAATCTACACATTCCTTGTCTTGAAATTTCTCTTTTCTGCACTTTTGCTCCTAGAATTCACCAGATTTTGACAAGTGTCAAGTGTTGGTTCACTGCTCACTTTAACTAGTCTTTCCTGGTTGAGTTGGAGATTACCCTTTATCTCTAGATCTCTGAATTTCTACACTAACCCTGAGTTTACCTAGAGACTTGGAGAATTCCCTTGTCTCTGAATCTCTAGATAAACTTGACTTGAACTCATCCTTAACCTTGGTTTATATGGAGATTGGGAGATTACACTAGTCTCTGAATCTCAGAATCATTTTGTTGACCTTGGTTTTATCTGGAGACTTGGAGAGAGCCTTTATCTCCTAATCTCTGAATAAGCTCAACCCTAACCCCACTCTGAACTTGGGTTCATCTGGAGATTGGGATATCACACTAGTCTCTGAATCTCAGAAGGCTTTCCTTGACCATGAGTTTATTGGGATATTGTGAGACAACCCTTGATCTATGATCTGATCCGACGGCTCATGCATAATCTCAGAATGATCTGGTCTTAACTGTCGGCATCTGGAGACCTAGCACCGTGGCTTATTAACTATTGTCTCTAAATCTCACAATGTTTTCTCTAGCCACAATTAAGTCTAGAGATTACGTGATTGCACTATCTCTAAATCTCTAGATCTTTTAGACTTGACTGCTAGCATCTGGAAACTTGGCAACATGGTTAGTTAACTTCCATCTCTGAATCTCAAAATCTTTTGGCTAACTGCAGATTTTTCTATTGATTACGCACCCTACCACCACATGTCCTGTCTCCTCTGTGCACAGATCCCACAAAAAATATGCTTCCTATCAAAGTCACTTGCCTAGCATGCAAACTGAGGTGCCTCCTATGCACGCGCGTTCCCAGAGCCTCTTGCTCTTCTTCATATTACTATACATGTGATTTTGTTTTTAAACATTACAAAATGCGCTTACCCCACCAATGTGGGATTATTATTTTCACAATTTTTAAAGTCTTACTTGTGCGCACATTCAAAAACATGGTTTATACCTCCTCCGGTGAGTGTAGGATTCCCTAGGATAAGGGGCCCTCCAGTGAGCCTCTTGGCTCTTTCTTCAAACAATGTTGTAAGTCCTTTACCTTATAAAAACTATTTAATATCATTTCCCCACCAATGTGGGATAATGGTTTTATTAAATTCTACAGCTCTTTGCCCAAACACAACACTCCATTCATTCTCTCCATGCGCAACACTCCAAATGGAATCTGCATCTTTGTGTCAATACCCAGGGGTTCAATAATATATTGCGTAGAATTTCCATGTTCCTTCTACACTTTCCAATTAGTATTTTCTTTTAAATGTTTTTAATTCCATGCGTGGTTTACACCTGCTATTTGCATTCATGCGTGGACCCATTTTGATGCTGCGTAGACTCTTCCTCTTATTTCCTTCTACAAATTGGCATTTGTTTTAAGCTTTGTTTGATAATTTATAAAACCTTTCTTCCCTGCATGTGCTCATTTTTATGTTGCGTAGACTTTTCCTCTTGTTTTCTTCTGCAAATTGGAATTTGTTTTAAGCTTTGTTTGATAATTTATAAAACCTTTCTTCCCTGTGTGGGCTCCCATATACCGCGTAGAAACTTCATGTTTCTTCAAACATAGCGCAGGACTCTTTTCCATTTGTCTCCTGCCAAGTGCATTGGCTTTGAAGTGTTTAAAATGTTTTCTTTCATGCTTAGCGTAGACTTTATGCCTTTGCACTACCCTGCACAACATTACCAATTGCATTTGGTTTTGAAGTTTTAAAACTATGAAAACTTCTTTGTTTTATGCATGGGATCCTCCAGTTTATACAGAACAATCTCCATTCATTGACCATTTCTCATCATTGTAATACTTTGACTGATGCCCATAAATTGTTCCAATAGCTCCCATACTAGCGCAAGAATGCTAGCAAAAGATGTTGTTTCTAGCTTTACACCCACCAAGCATTTACTTGATTGTTTCTAATGAATTTTAGAAAATCTATTTTGGGTATACCCTATGGCTATTTCCATGAGATGAGATACTTTGGGGTATTCTGTTGAAACAGTTAGCGCGTCGCCTACTTTTCAACTCCCACAATTTGCGTTGATATCCACCATGGCACTATTAAAAACATCATTCAGAAAAATTCCCCTACCCTTGATGCCTTGGCATCTACCCATATTTTTTTATTTTATTTTCAACTTAGCATACGTAGGGAGAATACTGGTAAAGGTTTGAAGTTTTGACATTTACACCTGCCAAGCAATTGCTTGAAGGCTCTAAAATTTTTCACTTCTCCATTCTTCTATAACAACACTTAATGTGACTTGCCAATGCATTAAAACTTTATTTGAGGCAAAGTGTCGAACAGTTCACATACCTTGTCTATTATTCCTCATTATGCATTTAAATTTCACTTGCATTCATTCAAAGGTTTTAAAGCCTTATCCGCAAATTCATTTTGTGCATATCTGTGATGGTGTCATGGAGTCAACTATAATTCTTTGATGCATCCTTCAGGTGCTAACGTGCCTCAAATGTTCCTTAGAGATGCTTCCACACTCTAAACATAAACCATTATGCAATTTGACAATGAAGCATTGAACTGGCGGTCACTTAGAACCAAACGTTATACCCTTGCAAACTGGTCCGGTAAACAACAAATGGCCTTTGGAACTGATCAAAAAGCCATGCAGTCTAAAACCCTTTCTCACTTCCAACATGTGAATATACATGTGAAGGGATTTGAATGGAAATATTAGGGTTGTGAGATATCATTGATCAAACTTGGCTATTTGGAAAACTGTGCAAATGTGGATGTCAAAAAAACAAAAAATGTATTTGGATTTGACCTTGGAAAAATAGAAACTTATGCCTTGATGCCCAACCGTTTGTTCTGGGAAAACATTAAAATACAAGGAGCACAAGGAAACAATTCACATCTCAAAACCATTATCTGATAAAAAATTTCAATCCCATGAAGATGACTACTCTGTGAATGCAATTCTGTCAACAATGTAAATCTACATAAATTACTTTTGGAATTGGCCGAGCAAACTGACCAGATTGGCTATAGTCGGAAAATATTCAAGGGGGTACACTTCCATGTTTGTAATTCAGGGGAAAATTCATTTCTTCAAGATCTTGAACTGGGTGTAACTTGTAAGACCTAAAAGTAGGCTACTTAGAATTCTGCATTTTCACATTTTGAGAAACTGAATAAAATGCAAACGGAAGTGCTTTGGAAAACTTATCAAATGAGCTCACAGGTGTCTTCAAATGGGCATAGAGATTCAATTTCATGCCTAAAACATACTAAAACACTCCTTTTATCATGAATATCAATTGAACATTAGATACAAACCTCTGAAGTGGGTCACTTGGCAAAGTATGGAAAACATGCAAAGTGCAGATTTGGGTAATGACCTCCAAATGGCTATCTCCAAAACACATCCAAACTAAAAACTGAGAGTTGAAACCCACTAAATTTTCTTAATGATAGGTGAGGAACACATCCCCCAAGTGGTTTCCCATAAAAAACTTCAGATCCTTTTTTACTTGCACTCGAACTAGGGTCCTTTCAAAATCTTTTTAGAGGCAACAACTTTACCTTAGAATTTTTTTTGGAATACAAACTCTAAAATTTATCCATAATTTAGAGTTCTAATAGTGGCTCTAATTGGGTACATGTGCCCTATGCGGGCATGCAGAGAACTTAGAATATCATGGTTAAAGTAGACCATTCAATAAAACAAATCAGACTTTTTTCACTTTCTCTCTTCAAAAACAAGGAATCCTTATTGAAAGCAAACACACCACATGACTGAAAGGAAATCAACTGTACACACACAAAAATTATTTACAAAATCCTCAATCCCTTTCACAATTGAAATAAGCACTTACCCCTATCAAAAAATCTAATTCTCATCTCCATGGACTAAAGCTAAACTGAAATCATCACTTTCATCTGCCTGATCAAACACAAACCTATTCATCTTCAACACATTACATAAAAAATAATCAGCACCCTTACTGTCATTAGTCATTGGTAAATCACAAAGATATTGAACATGTTGATAATTATGAAATACAAGGCTGTAATATTCTTTAAAAATTCTAACCAGTCGAGGAGACATGGATTCCATCTCCATCACATAGCTAGAAAAATGATGACTTGCTTCAACACATGCTTGGATTTCAAAGAAAAAAATTTCAAATTTGACCCTATGTATATCACACAAGCACTTAAGAGAATCATGATGAACTACAATTTTTGGCTTCAGATTTAGTTCATCCCAAGAAACATCAACATGCTGGGCTGGAAAAAGAAAAGACTCAATTTCTGTCTGATAGCTGATACACCCTTGACGATTCATTTTAATATCTTTTAAAAGCAATGCATCAACACTTTCTACATCCTATTCTTGGAAAAATGAACATACCTTTGGATGAAGAAAATAATCTGATGTAAAATCTGAAACCTCATTCACCTTCATGCAAAACATTTCAAAATGTGGTTCCAATAAATCAACAAGCAGCTCATTATACATATCCGCATCTCGACACACATCTCCTTGATATAAACACTGTTATAGGAAACTCTATCAGCATTACTAGTTTCCTCTTGACAAAACATTGATTTTGTACCATTAACAATATCAATACTATCAATGTTGACATTAAATAGGTTGACATACATTTTCGGTTCAACTACAAAATTAGATTTAATCTCCATAACATAGGAGATACTTTCCTGAAAACTCTCATAAGTCAATTCATAGAAATCTGACATTGACCCACTAGCAACAATTTCATATTCATTTTCATGGTCTAGAGCATCCATAATTTCAGATTTATGACTGAGACCATTCTCTACATTACCAAAATCATTTATGGAACCATCATGAATAGAAACACTATCCATTGGATAAGCTGGCATAATGTTGTCTAAGGCTGGAAACTTACACATTGAAAGACTTTCAAAAATATTTTAAAAAAATATAGTCTCAAATTTTGGCTTGTAAAAATCCTTATGCCTCTTAGAATCAACAACTTCATATGAGAAGTCACATGATACAAGCATACAATTTGAGAAATCAATATTATCATTTTTGTTAACTGAAACACAAGAATTCATCATTATTTTAATCAAATCAACATCATCATAATCATCTCCAACACATGACAAGTCTTCCTCCTCTTCACAAGGCTGGACATAGACCATTACTTTATCTTCACAAAAATCAGAGCCATTGTGGCTCCATGAATCCTCTTCCTTAACCAATTCCTCACAAATATTTTCTTGAACACCCCTATGTGACAAAAACATGGTTTGAGTAAAAAAATCTTTAATGGAACCAAGGATTGAAACTTCTTGTCTCATATATTTACGTGCAAAGGAATGACCACAACAAATTTCACCTCCATCATAGTCATCGTCTTGCTGTTCACACAAATCTTCCTCAAACTAAGATAAGAAATCTGCATTATTGTGCTGAAAAGAAGAAAAATCCACAGACTGAGTTGAAACATTATTGTATCATCTTAAAATGGAAGAACTTCCATGTTAAGAACATTTATCCCTCATTAGGGGTTGGTTTTGACTATCATGAAATTGTCCTCTCATTTCTACACCCTCTCCTGCTTCTGTTCCTGTTTAGGACCCTGATTGGGCCTCTTCGGACACTATTTATCCCACCTGGCATATTTTCCAGGGGTTCTGACTC
This sequence comes from Thuja plicata, assembly GCA_018584345.1. NCBI lineage: Eukaryota > Viridiplantae > Streptophyta > Pinopsida > Cupressales > Cupressaceae > Thuja > Thuja plicata. The sequence goes on along the minus strand of MU223704.1, from coordinate 41,125 downwards.
CCTGGGTCAATGTCGACCTCAATCTTGACCTAGTTAAAAGTCAACCTCAAACTTTACCTAGGTCAATTTTGACCTCAATTTTGACCCAGGTCCCCCTTTCCAATTTGAAAGTTTGTCGGCTGCCGAGGGTCATTAAAAGTCCATTTCCCACTTCTGGGTCGGCTGTTTTGGGTTCCAAAGTGACGAATCTTAAATTATATTTAATATAGGTCCTCTTCTAGGGATATAGGTATAATGGGAATTTAATTCTCCTATGTAGGCTTCTCTAGAATATTGTGCCCTAGATTTGTATATAAGGAAGCCTTCTCCTCTCATTTTCTCTAAACAAAAAATTTAAGCATGAAAGCTATCTACATGTCCTCAAGCCTTCAAAGTCAAATCAAGGTTTTCAAGTCTTCCTCTCAAGCATTCAAGTTCTCCATTGAAGATCAAGGATTCAAGCATTTAAGCCTTTGAAGGGATTTGGTTCAAGCATTCAAGATTCATCATTCAAACCCTAGATCTATCCATCGTGGTGGTGTGATCTTCATTCAAGATCCTTTGTGCATCCTCAAGATTCATTCATTCTTCCTTCAAGGTGGATTCCAAACATACAATCATGAAGGTTTATGGTTTCTCATATTGAGTCCTAGATTTCATATTTATATACTTGTTTAGATTCAAAGTATAATTACATATCTGTTGTCATAGCTTCATTATTAGATCTACTTCTACTACTTGCTAGCATTCTCTATTTCAATTATTAATTTCAAGGTTAATTCCTAAATCAGGGTTTGGCTAAGGAAAACCCCTCCCCCCAACAAACAAATTTTTTTCTTGTAGGGATAGGTTCTGAACAACGAATTAGAGTGTAGATTCAGACACCCTTTTCGGAAAACTATCAGGATCTGGAAACAAATTTTCTATTAGACTGTGCAGGTCAGAATCAAAAATTCTGGGTGAGAATCGACATTTTGTTCTAGGTTAGAATAAAAATTTTTGGGTCAAAGGTGACATTCATTTTTGGGTCAAAATCAGAACTGAGTCAGATTCAAAAAATATTTATGGGTTTTCTTTGTCTCTGCGTTTTTGTTCCAGATCAGGTTGTAGATTTTCCAAAAAATCAGTGCTGACACCTGAAAAAACATTCTTTGTATCTGTAGCATTTTGAGGTTAGTACTTTTCTTCAATTCATTTCAATTAAATTTTTAATCTTCCTAAATCTATCACACACTCTCTTCTATAAAACAGAAGGTAGGGTTTTTCTCTTTATCCCTATCCTTAATAGGTTGATTCATTTATGCATTGATCATTTCTTTGGGGTTAATCAATTTGGATCTCCCCTTTATGAAATTTGGGATTAAAAGGGCAATCTTACCTTTTTCACCATTCCTACAACACATTAAATTTATAATCTTCCATTTCCATATAACACATTCATTTTTATATATTACATTTTGGTGAACCCGCGATAGACAACTCTTTCTTTTTTTGGTGTTAGATTATTTTCCTCTTTTCCTTAGAGACTATTGTTTGCATACATACTAGATTATTTTTCTTTTATGCTCTTTCACTTTAAAATAAAAAATAAAATCTACATACTCATACAAATATAAAAACATTTCTTTCATTTCATTCACTATGAGAATCTTTAAGATGCCTTGGTATATGGTTAATTTCCTCATTATTCTTCTTTTAGCATCTCTTTAAAGTATTTATGATGTTTATGAAAGTATCATCCATTTCATCATGTTTTTTACTCTTCATGTTTCACTTTCTCATGCTATTATGAGATTAACTAATACTAGTCTTCCCAATTTCAAAACTTTCATTAAGGATTTGTGTAGTGGACTTATTGCTCTTTTTGGATTATGTGAAGAATTGGGTAAATGATACCCCATTTAATAATATTCCTAATCCCAATCCTATCATTCCTAATTTAGTTCCTAATCTTCCTAATCCCCATCCTATCCTTCCTAATCCAATTCCTAATATTCCTACTCCTATTTCTCCATCTTCTATCCCTAGTTCTTCCCACACTTATGATGGGGCTCAAACTAGGGTTCATGATGAAGATGTGAAAGAATTCTTTCATTTACATTCCCCTTATTATCTGATCAATGATGATATTAAAGGGAAGAACAAAGAAACTTCTTCTAAACCTATCATTCCACCTTACACAACATTTTATCATGACCACCATAATCAATCATCTCCTATAGAAGCTTTACAAGATATGTACACTACCGGATACACTATGGTGGTTAGACAAGGCTATAAGGGTTTAGGGATCAGTGTTAATGAACATGCCATTAAAAACCCGATTCATTTATCCCCTAAAAAATATATGCATGGTATAGGCTTCCCGCCTTCTGAAATCAAGGTGGTTGATTTTAACTATCTGTTAGAATTAATCTTTCCTTGGTTGAAAATATGTAATTAAAAGGATAAACCAAGGTATCCTTATTTGTATTTGTCCTCTAGTCCAAGTAGGAGGACATGTCACTATTTTGTATTTCCTTTAA